>DF361708.1:60084-72015 GCA_000787875.1 Solanum virginianum
ATCGCTCTTTATGATTTTACAAACATATCATTGTTCTTCATGGATAGATAAGTATGCCTCAGATTGTTTGTTATTCGAGCATGCCACTGTCTCTTTTATGCTTTTTGTGTCTCAGATTGCTTAAGTTCAATCATGTATGCTCACCTTTGGTACATCATCGATAGAACACTTTGTAAAGGTTTCAAGAAGCCTAGTCTTCATTGTTTGAATATTGATCTGGATTGTCACTCTAAAATCATGCTATAAGAATTCTTTGTTGTTCTTCAATTGATCATTGCCACCTCTGCCCAGCTTGCTTTGCTTCAAATTATGTTATTTTGTCCTATGAATCCAAGTTTCCTCTAAATTACAAGTAGGGATATGCATGTTTTAGATTATTTGTATTGCATACTAATTCTTATTTTTCTATCTCTGCATGACCTACAAATCTTGGGGTCTTTGGAACCCCATCTTGCATTTCCTTGGGCCACGGAGGCCCAAACCTCCTTTTTCGAGTCAGCCCAGGTTCAAAGAAGCCAGAAATCAATGCATATACAGTGAAATACAACAAATGTATATCTCAAATGAATGGGCCAAAAGAGCTAAAAGGTAATAAAAGACTAAAAAATGAAAAAATAGGTTTTAGTATTAATTTTCAAGAATGAATCAAGTTTAACCAATTATTTCAAGTTTAATCAACTTTTTTTGTAAATTCAGTCAATTATGTCAAGTCCGGTTACTTCTTTCAAAGTTAGTCAATTTCGAAATTCAGTCAACTCTTTTAAATTCAGTCAACATTTTCAAATCAAGTCAACTCTTTTCAAGTCAAGTCAAATAATCTTCAAAAGTTAGTCAAACATTCTAATCATCAGTCAACCGCATGTTAGCGGCCATTTTGAGTGATTAATTTCTTCTCAAATTGGAAATTGAATCCTTACTCATTTTCTCTGAAATTTTGGAACTTTTTCTGTTAGGGTTTTAAAAAAGGACTTTTCTTCTTAAATTGGAAATTGAATCCTTACCCATTTTCTCTGAAATTTTGGAACTTTTTCTGTTAGGGTTTTAAAATTTAAAGTCTATTTTTGGTTTCCTAATTATCCTTAAAATTAGGTGGTGACTCTGTTCTTCTTTCAATCTTTGGAGAATTTGATTCGTACTTCAATCAATTGGGCATCAAATTTTATTTTCGAAAAGAGTCAAATATTTTTCGGGATAACAGATATAAAGAAGCAAAAATTTAAATTAAAAAAAAAAAAGAAAACAGAACGGAAGAATGGAATGAGAATATTCCAAACCTATTCTTACCCATATTTATGTGAATAGATTGTAATTTAATTTATTTTATGCGTCTAAATTCAATTTAATTCACCTATTTATTATATTTGTTACTCTCCCATTTATTAAAATATGAATTAACTAGACGAATTGATAAAATATGAATTTATTTTGCCAACTAGGAACGAAGTAAAGACCAATTCTATGAAGTTGGATATAAAGCTTTTTGTATCTCTTGAACATATGTATATTTCTACTCCCTAAAAGTGGCTTTTTTTAACTAAAAAAGCATAGATAAGGATTGACTTTCTTTCCAATCCTCATCTTTATTTGTCACGTGCATATTTGTCAAATATTTAATATTGTTCTAAAAGAATAAATTAATTTACTAAACATAGATCTTAATCACTCTATATTTTAAAAAGCTTATTCTAGAATGTTTTGATTATTTCACAAATGAACTTCTGGTTTCTATTGTATTGCTTGTATTCATAAATTTTTGTATCACTTATATTCATTCCCTCTTAGACCACTTGTTTTCAGAGTTTTACATTAATATGATATAGGATAGACACACACACACACACACACATACATACATATATATATATATATATATACATACATACATATATATATATATATATATACATACATACATATATATATATATATATATATATATATCTTTTTCAGAGTTGCCCATTCATTTTTCATAGATATACATACAGAGATACATATATAAAATACACATAAGTATGACTTCAAAGTTGCTCACTCGTCTGCCATATACATATATGTATCTTCTCAAAGCTGCCCTCGTATTCTATAGATACTCATACATAAATACACAAATACACATATGTATTCCCTCAAAGCTACCCACTCGGCTGCTATACATACAAAGATACATAGATACACATATATATCTCCTCACTTGAATTTTTCAGGGATAAAAAAATAAGGAAAAGACACATTTATCAAACACGAAAAAGAGTATCAAAAAGAAGAAAGAAAAAAGACTAAAACTGAGAGAAAATATAAAATTTGATACAAACACACAAAGCAAAATACAAGAAAGAAGCTTTAAAGGTAGAGTGACAGAGAGAGAATATACAATTGATACAAACACACAAAGCAAAATAAAAAAGGATTAGAAAAAAGGGAGAGATAACAAGAGAGAGAAGAAAAAGACTAGAGGGAGAAAGGGGAAAGGTGAACAAGATTGGGAGAAAGATGCTAGAAAAAAGATAATATAGTTATTGGATATACTTTTTAAAAAATATAATTACGAATAATACATTTCTTGTACAAAGTTAATTAGACTGGTATGTTTATTGGTGGAAGGTAATAGGAATCCCAGAAGGAAAGAAAAGGTTTCATGCATAGAAATAGTAGGAAAGAATCTTGGTGCATTAATGAAGCAGTGTAAGATTGAGAGTTACACTAGAAAAGTTAGTGGTCACAAAGAAATTTGATTCTTTCCTTATTTATTTTGGACTACCACTGCTGCTAGCTTTTATCTATACTATACATTATCTCAATCTCCTACCAACAGCAGTATAATATATCAATTATTTAGTTCATAATTATGAGAATTCAAAATAAATGTAGAAAATTCGATATTTAGATTATAGAATTTTTAAGATTTGACTATTTCTCAATCTCAACTCAATGAGAGGAAAGGACTGTGTAAATGAACGTAGTTTAACACTTTAGGAAGCCTTGAATTACCTTAAAATAGGAGAAGCAATCAAACATTTGTCGATCCTCGTGTTTAACTTCAAACCCTCGCTTTTCTCCCTCCTCCGGTGCTCTCAAGAATTCCTAAGCGTGAATAAAAGATGAAAAAATACACTTGGGGTTTGTTTTAGGACTTTAATTAAGTCCAAAACGTCTAAGGATTGGATTAGAAGGGGACAGGAATAGACAAAAATACCTCTCCTAAAAACTGCCGACAAGAACCACGAGACCTTATTTACGGGCCGTGGTTCTTTTTACGGGCAGTAGATGAACTCTCGTAGATAAAGTGTCCAAAAGCTTGAGTTAGTGGAATTTGACATAGGACCTATGAAACCTCTTCCACGGGCCGTTTGATAACTTGTAACTCAATATACATGAAAAGTTGATTTTTGAACCAACAAGGTACGAAAGCTAATATACGAGCTGTATGTTGTCTTGTGTATGAGCCTCAAACTTGGAAAATTTTCACCAAGTCACCTGGGTACGTATCTACAAGGCCTCATTTACGAGCCGTAAATCACTCTACGGGTCGTAGATGGCCCTAGTGGTTTTTTTCCAATGATCTTTCTCAGTCATTTTCTCTGTTTTCTTTGTGCATGTGCTCTGAGTAGGTGGAAAAAATTAGGGAGTGTTACAGAAAGAATCAAACATATTGAGATAGACTATCACTTTGTAAGAGAGAAAATACAACAAGGACTGATTGAAATCAACTACATACACACTCAGCAACAACCTGCAGACATTTTTACCAAAGGTCTCAACAGAGTTACTACTTTCCAATGTAGTAGCCTTAGACATTTTTGTGCTTCCTAACTTGAAGTGGAGTGTTAAAGGGTTAGTTAGCAAGTTGTTAAAGTAAGAATTACTCAGTTAGTTATAATAACTAACTGTTAGTTAAGGCTAACATAGTTGTAATCAAATATATATTCTACATATTGTAACCTCATGATGATGAATAATACAATACAATTCTGAAAATAACTACATTCTCTTTAGTATTCTCTCTTCTTCTTTGAAAATCATTGTTAATTAAAGTTGAGTTCTGCTTTATTTAAAAAAACCTTCGCATTATCTTGCGTTTTAGCAATATTCATATGATCAAAGATCTTTAATTATATTATTTATTATGTTTGAAGACCTTGACCCAAAAGGAGGATAATTTATTCAATATTTCGAGAATTAAATTAACTTAATGAGAAGATAATTTTAACTTTTCCCTCCTTAATTTAAGTTCAAATTCTCTTAGCAATAACTCAAATGATCAACAGTTATATTTACGAGACTTGAATTTATAATAGGTAAAGAAAATAGGTATCTTTAGGTAAAGAAAATAAGTATTTTTCAAAATTTTCTCGTATTAAAGGGAGAAAAAAACTTTTAAGTTCAATGTACTAATGTCTAAATTTGTCTCTAAGCTATGTAATTTATTTTAAGTTATATGTTTAAATTTTGTTCTTTTAAGAAAGTGTTACTCTTCTTTAAAACTGATCACAAAATATAGGGAAAATCCTAAAATAAGAATGATTTAATGTAGCCAGTACAAAAGTATCCTGTGTGAGTAGGATTTTAGAGAAAATGCAAGATTAGAAAGTATAATGATAATCAAATAGAGATAAGAGGTTTGTGGGCTATAATGTAATTGGGTCGTTATATTGGGTTTGGTATAGCTTTGGGCTTAAGTTAAGCATTTGGTTCCAATATTTATTTAATAGCACTATCTTTCCTTTAACTGAGATGGTCCTTAATTTTTACATTTTAAATGAATTATTTTTTAACAATTTTTGCTCTTCAAATGCACTAGTATTTCAATTTTTCTTCTTAGAAATTGAACTTACGCGG
This sequence comes from Solanum virginianum, assembly GCA_000787875.1. Taxonomy (NCBI): domain Eukaryota; kingdom Viridiplantae; phylum Streptophyta; class Magnoliopsida; order Solanales; family Solanaceae; genus Solanum; species Solanum virginianum. The sequence continues at coordinate 64,921 of DF361708.1, forward strand.
AGCAAAGCATAACTTGAGAAATATTACTATACAAAATATAAATTTATATCTCATGAAAAAGTTATTTGCCTTGAGGAATAAAATATAAACCAATACATAACAGGAACAAAAAGTGCAAATGAGCAAAAAGCGTAACTTGCGTTTGGTAATGTAGTTGTTTTTAAATCCTCAAAGACATTTTTCTCTTGTAATCAATCAGTCATTTTTTCTACAGATATTTTGGATTAAGATTTTATGAAGCCTTAAAATGTAAAAATCAGCTTATATAATGGAATAAGTTGACGATCATCAATTGAAAAACTAAACTTATAAGCCCTAATTAAAAACAAAATGAAAAAATATTATCAAGAACAACTAAATTCAAACAACACAAGACACAAACAAGAAACATTGGTGACAAAATCAATCAAATGTATTCTTTTCTCTTGTTCCTCTAGAGTAAAATCATTCTGAATACCTTGTAGACTTTTATCTTTGATCCTACCAACAACAACTTTGATCCTCCTTGGAGAAATTCTTATCAACTGGTCTCCTCCTCGTGTTTCTTTCGGTAATCAACCGCTTTTTCACTATTGATAATAGAGAGGGCAATGACTTTAGAAGCATGAGCTCTTCGTCTTCTATTAAGTGTTTGATGACTTGTGACCTCATATGGTCTCGTGGAGGTCACAAATCATCAAGCACCAAGTGCAAGATACCCCTATTCCATCACTTTGAGCATATACGAAACTGATGAATTGTGACCTCATAGCTATGGCCTTGTCCACTTTGAATTGTGGCCATCGCTAGTCTCGAGAGTTTTGAGCTTTTCTCAAGCCATAAAAAAGAATACGGAGGAATAGCTTCGCCTTTTGTAGTGCATTAGGTTTAGTTACTTTCCAAACTTGTATTAGGAACATCTATGTCAGATGATTGGGATAAGGAATATACTTAAAATTAACCAAAAGGAAAGCTCTAGTACTCCCATGTCGCTCTATCCTATATTAGTTGTCCACATTATTTAAAATAGTTTTCCTAAATTATTTTCAATTTACAAAATCAAGATAAAATTAGTTATATTTTTCTCATTTTATGTTACAATTAATTCTTTTTGAAAGTGTAAACAAGTTTGTAAAGTTGCAAAAAAATTTCTCAATGGCCAGAGCAAATTAGTAAAAATATATCCTTCCTATTTATGATTTTTTGAAGAACGTGCAAAAAGAAAAGTAGACAAAAAAACCCAGAAGAAGTACCATTCATTATATGTAACACCCCTCATGTTTATAGACTTGAAAAATTAAAAGATAAAGATTTTGGTGTTGGTTTGGTCCTACAAGCCAGTTTATGGCTCTTGGAAGAAACCATGAATCGTAGGTTGGTTTGTAGATTAAGTCCAGAAAATAGAAAGTTAAGAAATTTTTACAAATTGATGTATGCATTTACAGGACAGATTATATTAGGGATCATGACTCGTCGAAGGTTGTGTAGAAGGAAGTCCTGAAGGGCCTAAAATTTTCGAAGTCTGGAAATACTTCTAGAGAGGACTTACGACCCGTGGATTGATTGACGAGTTGTCCTCCCTGTTCATGGTTAGGAAGTTGCAAATTTTAGTAGCTCAACTTTTGTGACATGAAGTTCTAGGGGCCAAAATACGATCCGTAGGTTGAACCACGATTCGTGGACGGGATCTCATGATTGGTTCCGTCATTTTTAATGAAGGGTGTTTTTTACATTTTCAATTCGTTTAAGTCCTAAACTATGTCATTTTGGCTCCCTTAACTACCTTAACCAACCTAACTCTTATAAGTTCTATTCCTAATTCATCCAAAGACATTCACCCTCAAAATTCTCCTAAAGGTTCCCAACACTTCTCTCTTTAAGTCAAGGATTCCATTAAAGCTAGGGCTTGAAGGTTTGACCAAGTTTTCTAGATTTTTCTATTAAATTCTAAGGATTCTCACTTAAGGTATGCAGGGCTTCATTCATGGATTAGTTTCATCAATGAAATCAAATCCAAATTTTTTTTAAAAAAATCAAAGTCTCATGATGATTTTCTATGGGCTTTTATGCTATGATTCTAAATGCATGGATTATAATTCCTACATGATAACTATATGTAATTATGCATAAATTATGATAAATTACATGATGTATATGATTTTCAAGCAAAAGTATGTGATTTCAAGTATGCATGATTAGGGCTTAATGATTTGTTATGGGTTCCTTTATGAATAATCTAATTTGATTTCAATTGCATGTTATCTCTATGAATCCTACTCAATTGCATGATTTTAACTTGAAATTCCATTAGCCCACACTTAGCCCTAGTCTTCTATGAAAAAGCTATGAGCTTCTATGTCTATGATCTCAAGTATGAAAAATATGTTTTGAATGATGATGATGATATTATGACAATGATGATGTTATGAAAGCTATGATGATGCTATGTTATTTTAATAAAGTATGAACTATGTTGAAAGTTATGTATATGCATGATTTATGTATTCCGTGGGATATGACTTAGCACTGAGGGGACTTTGATAGATTTCATAGTCTCATAATTATGTGCCACCATGAGAATTATGTTCATGTTTTATGCCTTAAAGGTGTGCTTATGGATCCATTTAGCTTTAATGATGGACACTCACCGTGCTAGGATAGAGCCTAAAGGGTGGGGCCAAATGATGTGTTCTCGTCGTGCTAGGATAGAGCCTATAGGGTGAGGATCGAGTCTTTCTTGGCAAAGTAGACTTCTCTTTGCTTGGTGTAGAGAGAACATCAAGATTGCATGCAATATTTCGTATGGTCTTAGATGTCGGCTATGGTTTTATCTTTACTGACGTATGTTAAGGTTATGAATAGATTTAAAAATGCTTCTTCTCATGATTTGTAATTTGCATTACTCATGCATGTTGTATCCTTATCCTATTAATTATGCATATTGATATTATTGTGATGTCCTTTGATTAATGACATATACTTACATACTCAGTACATTCCATATAATAACGCATATTTTTTTACCTACATGATCTAACCATATAGGAACGGATAATGAGGCGACTATTCCATTTCGTGGCTAGATTTGGAATCTAAGATTGAAGGTTTATTGGTGAGTTCCCATGCTTCAGGAACAAGCCCATTTATAATGTTTCCATATATTGAAACTTTATCATTTTCTTTGATGTATATCTTTAGGGTGAGCTAGTAAGCTATGTTCTACACCCCGTCAAGATCTATGATGTAGAAGCATGTTTTGGACGTAATGGATTGATGCATGTTCCCCTAAAGGAAACTATGATGTTCTTAGTTTTATGTATTTCGCTTGTTTATTCTCTTGTGTATGCTTATTTTACCTTATGAATGCTTATGACATGAACATGAGGCTTAAATGGGATATCTTTGGGTGTCACATTTATCATGTCACAGCTAAGCCCCGACAAAAAATGGTATCAAAACACAAGGTTTGAAAGCATCCTAAGGAGTCCAACATGCCACATCTAGTCGAGTCTTCTTTATTAGGGTGAAGTACGCCACATCCATGAATAGGAGGCTATGAGCCATTTAGAAAATCTTTGCTTCTTTGTATTCTATGTTATGCCTTTGACACTTCCGTATCCTAATACTTATTCTTTGACTTTTTCATAAATGGCTCCACGATGTGCTCCTTTGCCTAAGGGAGGTAACGCTAATGAAGACCAAGTTTCCCGCTATAAATTATCCCATTAAGCGTAGGCTGAGAAGTTTAAAATTAAAATATCGAGACCAATAAGTATATAAAGAAACTCCCTTTCGTTTTAATTTGTTTATCATTATTTTAACATGAATTGATATCACTATATTAGCTCAAATTATTGCTTCTCCAAAGACTCTTACTTTAACTTCGAGGATAAGAGATTTTGCTAGAATGAATCCCTCAAAATTTCATGGTTCCAAGGTGGATCAAGATCCACAAGAGTTCATTGATGAGATGTATAAGGTGGTAGAGATCATAAAAATGTCTTCTGAGGAAAAGGCTGAATTCACAGCTTATCAACTTAAAGGTGTTGCTCAAGTTTGGTTCACTCAATGGAAGTCTAAGAGAGTTGAAGAAGGGTCTATTAGTTGGGACATGTTTAAGGTCGCTTTCCTTGATTGTTTCTTCCAACTTGAGCTAAGGGAAGCCAAAGTAATGGAGTTTATGAACTTGAAGCAAGGTGGCATGAGTGTGAGAAAGTATGCCCTCAAGTTTACTAAGTGTGTCTGACTTGGTAAAGATGGAGTGCAAGAATGCACTACTCATTAAAGCAATGGATATCTCTAGACTCGTGACATATGCTGAACAAGTGGAGAGTGAGAAACTTCAAAATATGAGGACAAAGAAATTCAAGAGGGCTCGATATGATGGTAGATTTTCTTATGATATGTCCGATGATGGCCGATTCTAACAAGTCCAAAAGTCTTCAAAGGGTGCTACTCAAAAGTTTGACAAAGAAAAAAGGTTCAATCTTATGGCTCTAGATGATGTAATGAAAGGTGGTGCTATTTCTCCTCCTGGGAGCCCCAACTGTGGGAGGAACCATGTTGGTGAATGCTTGAGAGGTTCTCATGCATGTTTTGATTTTAGGAAAATGGGACACAAGATTATCGAATATCCTAATGTTGCTAATAAGGATAAAGAAGGGCATTCACAAGGTCAAGTAACTCAAAGTGGGCAAGTTCAATAATGTGCCCAAGCTCAAGGTGGTGGTCCACATGGTAATCAGTTCTATGCTTTGCATGCTAGCAAGAGGTTGATGAGTCTCCCGATGTGATTACCGGTATGTTAAGAGTTTTTGATCATGATATGTATGCTTTGCTTGATCTCCGTTTCAATGTATCTTTTCTTATTCCTTACCTAGCGATAAAGTTTGGTGTGTCTCCAGACATTTTGATAGAGCCTTATTCAGTCTATACTTATATTGGTGAGTCAATTCTAGCCAACAAGGTATATAGAAATTTTCCTATGTCGATTTTGCATAATGTCTTTCCGTATGATCTAATTGAGCTTGATATGACCAATTTTGATGTTAATCTTGATATGGATTGGTTACATGCATCCTATGCCTCTATTGATCGTAGTCACCGTTAGGTCACATTCCAAGTTCCTAATGAGTCTATCTTAGAATGAAAGGGAACTAATTTTGTGTTGAAGGGAAAGTTTATTTTCTATATGAAAGCTATGAAAAATATTTCAAAAGCTATCTATATCTTGTTGTCAGAATCATGGATGTTGAGTCACATGTTCCTATTCTTGATTTGGTCCCTATAGTTAATGAGTCTCCCGATGTCTTTCCCAATGATTTGCTCGGTAGTCCTCCCATAAGGAAAATTGATTTTGTTATTGATCTATTGTCTGACACCCAACCCGTTTTTATACCTCCATACCGAATGGCCCAGACATTGTTGAAAGAATTGAAGGAACAATTAAAGGACTTGCTTGATAAGGGATTTACAAGGCCTAGTGTGTCACCATACGGTGCTCCCGTATTATTTTTGAGGAAGAAGGGTGATTTACTTCAGATGTGTATGGATTATCAACAATGAATAAGGTAACCATAAAAAATAAGTATCCACTTCCAAGGATCGATGACCTATTTGATCAACTACAAGGTGCAAGTTATTTTTCTAAGTTTGATCTCCAGCTCGAATATCACCAATTGAGGGTGAAGGAGGATGACATTGCAAAGATGACATTTAGAACTCGGTATGGTCATTTTGAATTTTTAATTATGTCATTTGGATTAACAAATATCCCTACCGCTTTCATGGATTTGATGAACAAGGTCTTCAAATCGTATTTGGACATATTTGTTATGGTTCATCCGATGTTGTTTCTAATAGATCTTTTGCTTTAGAAAATTATTTCAGAACAATTCAAAAGAAATACAAGAGTAACATGTTATTAGAAAATTATTTCAGAACAATTCAAAAGAAATACAAGAGTAACATGTTATGGAAATATATTACGGAAAGCAATAAAAATAATTGATGTAAAAAAAATAACAGTAGTAAGTAGCTATAAATTATCCCATTAAGCGTAGGCTGAGAAGTTTAAAATTAAAATATCGAGACCAATAAGTATATAAAGAAACTCCCTTTCGTTTTAATTTGTTTATCATTATTTTAACATGAATTAAAGATATGTCAATGAATCAAAATGATATTTAATCTTGTGATCTTGAACATATCATGTAAAAAAATGAAATTAAAGAATTGCTAAAAGAGAAAAAATATTTCTTAAAATAAGTAAATTAAAACGGAAGAAATTTTTGGAACACATGAACTGGGACGAGAAAGTAATGGTATTTTTCTTTCTTAATGAGTTGGTGAATTAGTAGTAATTTTTAAACTTATGAGCTGACATGGAAATGGTTGTTACTTGTTAGGGAATCTACGTTGTCAATCTCATGGCTATGCATTGACTTTTTGACTCTATATCTAATATTGATAAAAAGAAAAAAAAGTTTTCATACTCAACAACCAATTAGTAGTACTGATTTTTATTGTGAAGTTGATTTGTTCAATAAAAATAATTCATTTCGTAATCAAAATTAATAAATATTTTTCACTCTCAACTTCATATAAATTGAGATATTTACCAAAGCTCCATGTAAGATTTGGCATATAAAACAAACTCTATGATGGCTTTCAATTTGCCAAGACATTATCATATAGTAGTACCAAAAAAAATAACAATATAACATCTCAAAGTGCAGGTCTGATAATGGCGTAGTTTGTGTTGCCTAATGGATCATCATTCCCTTTCAACATGCCATCTAACTCCTTGAGGAATATTTCCATTGCAAAAGCAGGCAAACATATAGGGACCACAATTCCATTTTCACCATTCTTGTTTTTAAATGGTATGTAAAAGCTAGCCACGCCAGGAATTGCCCCAACTCCTCCCTTAGCCGGTCCACCATACGCTGCTTTCCCCCATCCAAAATCCACTTGGTCGAATCCCGCTCGAGTCACGTCCGACACCAGATAAGTGCGCACCACTGTGAAATGGGGCCTTCCTTTCATCACCATCAAATCCGCTACAGATTTCATGTAGTCTTCCGTCACGTCCGATTTGGCCTTCTTCACTTTTTT
>DF361707.1:5705-49481 GCA_000787875.1 Solanum virginianum
ATCACCTTTCTAGATTGGAAGTTGAAGCTATGGTAAAGTTTGATTATGGACTTGATATCAATGATTCATTCCCCAATGAGAGAGTTTTGGCAGCCTCACATGACCTTATACCCTGGTTTGTAGACTATGCCAACTACTTAGTGAGAGATATAGTGCCTCCTAGTCTGAACACACATCAGCATCGCAAGTTTATGCACGGTGTAAAGATATTCTTTTGGGATGAGCCATATTTATTTTGCATTTGTGCGGATGGGATCATCCGTAGATGTGTGCCAGAAATGGAAATGATGAGTACTCTTGAAGCATGCCACTCTTCATTGGTGGGTGTCCATCACAGTGGAGCTCGAATTGCTTACAATGTGTTACAATGTGGTTACTATTGCATGTCTATACATCAAGACACCCATGATTATGTTAAGTCTTGTGATAGATGTCAACAAGAGGGCAGGGTGTCAGGAAGGCACGAACTTCTTCTAAATTCTATTTTGGTGATAGAACTATCTGATGTTTGGGGCATTGAGTTTATGGGACTTTTTTTCAGTTCCCATGGTAATAAGTACATTCTAGTTACAACTAATTATGTCTGTAAATGGGTAGAGGTTGTAACCCTACTGAACAATGAAGGTAAGAGTGTTATCGGGTTTCTCCGAAGAAACATCTTTTCCAGGTTCGACACACCTTGGGCAATCATCAACGATGGAGGTTCTCATTTTTGCAATCGATTGTTCAAAGCTCTCCTTGAATGATATGGTGTGAAGCACCGAGTGGCAACCCCATACCATCCCCAAACAAGTGGGCAAGTGGATATATCAAATTGGGAAATAAATCAAATCTTATCCAAAATGGTGAGTGTGAATCGCACTGGTTGGTCAAGAAAGTTGGATAATTCTTTATGGGCCTATCGCACATCTTTCAAAACTGCAATCGGAATGTCCCCTTATCAATTGGTGTTTGGGAAAGCTTGTCACCGGCCAGTTGAGCTTGAGCACAAGGCACTATGGGCACTGAAGAAGCTGAATCTAGGCTGGAATGAAGCAGCAACACCTAAATTAATGCAAATAAATAAACTTGATGAGTTTCGGCTGCATGCATATGAGAGCACCGCCTTGTACAAGCAATAAATAAATACTTAGTATGATCGCAAAATTGAAAATCGCCAATTTGCTCCAGGAGAATTGGTCTTGCTTTATAACTTTAGGTTGAGGTGGTTTTCCAGGAAACTCAGATCTAAGTGGATGGGACCCTTCAGAGTCATACGTGTTTTGAGTTATGGAGCCATTGAGTTAGAAAGCAAAGATGGTAAAACTTTCAAAGTCAATGGACAGAGGGTCAAATTGTACATGGGTGACATGGAAGAAATCAAGATAGTGGAAGACTGTGACCTTGAGAAGGCATGAACACAAAAGCTTCCTGTCGTGTCGCGATAATAAATCAGGCACTTCCTGGGAGGCAACCCAAGGTATGCCCCTTGTACCTCTTCTATGTGTTTTTACTTTGAGGACAAAGGATACTATTTTGGTAGGGTGTGGGAAGTTATGGATTGAGGTGAAGTCTAAGTAACCTCGAGTCCACAACTTACCCTATTTTTAATCCCAAAGTTTTCTTGTCGTGATTCTTTTTCCTTGTGAATGTTTATTTTTCTGTTGAACCGACATAATTAGGTAGTGTAGATAATGTTTAAATTTATAGTAGTGTTATCTGTTGGCATATGCATAGTCTTTAAATGCTTTTTGAATGATATGAAAAATTGGGTACCCCCTCAAATTTTTTGAGATTGTGATTATTGATGCACTCATGCATTTTAATGATCTGGTAATGTCTTTCTGATAATGTAAAGGTAAGTTAAGGCTTGAAGCATGACCTGTGAGTCTATACTTGATTGTGGATGCAATGTCATGTGTGTTATAAGCTTATTTTGCTGCATTCATACATTTTGTATGGACCCAGAACTTGCCTTGTTACTCTAAAATTGGTTCGATGATGTGGTTGATTTGGAAAGGATATTAGGCCTTTATTCTTTGAGTGAACCCACTTTTAGCCTAAATGACCTACCAAATGAGCGAGTGAATCCCTTGTTCCAAATTTTTGAGCCTCTCATGTACTTATTCTTTCATGAAACCTTATTAGCTTAACTTTATTTGATGAAATACCTTGATATTGGCTCTGGTCTATCCTTGAACATGTGAACCTTAATTGAGGCTAAAAGCCTAAGATGAGGGTGGCTACAAATTGTGGCCCTGGTTTGGAGAATGGATATTACGTACTTCACCTCAGGCTAAAAGCCTAAGTTGGGGGTGGCCCTTATTGTGGTAAAGTAATAACAATGAGGTGGTTACTTGGGAAATAAAGAAAGTAGTAAAAAAATCATGAGCCGAGTTAAGAAAAAGAAAAGAAAAATGCCTTGAATTAAGAAAAAGTAGCAAGAATTAAGTTCAAAAATAAGGCACAGCTGAAAATAGAAAGAAAGCACTCGAGAAAAACATTGAAATAGGAGAATAAGGGTGGATTTAATTAAAAGGGTTGGGTTATGAAAGCAAAAGGTGTTGGTAAGCATGGTTCAAGGACAGGTTTTAGTCACTACTTGCCTAAAATGCCATACCAAAGCCCCCTGAACCTATGTTACAAGCCCTTAAGTCCTAAAGTGATCCAAATCCACTTTATCCCCAAGCCAAAAGATGAGTATAGAGGCAAGCCTATGGTGTTAGTCAGTGTGCATGAATTTCAATTGTGAGAGTGAGAATGCTTCCTCATTCCATGAATTCTAAATTCTTCTTGAGTAAGTAAGAGGGACTTCTTTTCTGTGAGGGCATTTGCACTACTTGATTAGCATATGGTTATACCAGTGATTGTGGATGGTTGATGTTCCTTAGCTTATCATAGTTGGGTTGCCAGATTCATCATCATGTTTTTGTTATTCTCAGTAACTTTACAATCTGGTTTTGAAAATGATAGTTGGGTACCTGGATTAGAGTGAAAGATGTATATGTCATTGGTATAACTACAATGTATTTCCCATTGTCTGCATAGATTGAGTCGTTGCTTGAGGACAAGCAACAATTCTAAGTTGAGGGTGTTGATGTGCTATCAAAATACAACACATTTGATGCATAAACAAAGGATTTTGTGAGTTCTTAATGCGACTTTTTATGATTTTTATGCGTTTTTGTGTTGTTCTTGTAGAAAAGTTATGTTGGCATGATTTTGGAGAAAAATTGTAGATTTTACTAGAGCATAGGACATAAGAGCTGATCTACGAGTCATAGCCCAAGCTACGAGACATAGGGTATGGTCGTAGCAAGAAACAGAGACCAAAACTCAGAAATCTGTTAAGTGGAGGTCACCCCTACGAGGCTATCCTACGAGTCATAAGTTTCACTACGACTCGTATAGATGGACTCATAGCAAGAATCAGAGAGCCAAAATATTGGATCAAAAACTAAAAGTGTAGACTACAAGAGTAGCATACGAGTTGTAAACCAAGCAATGACTCATACCAGTAGGCCATACAAGTTGAGTCCAAAATGTAAAGAACCTGATACGAGACCCCGATTATCACTCATAGGCCATCCTACGAGTCGTACTTGTGAGGTGTACCAGCTGCTAGCTATCTTTTCTGTGTAATTTTTAGGGTTATTTTGTAAACACTATATATAGTTTAAGTTAGGGTTTTATTAAAGGGGATTCAAAACAGAGAAGGATTTATCATTTTTGAATATACTCTTAAGAAATTTTTGGTTTTTAGTTTAGTTTATCATTTTATCTTAGAAAACCCTATTTTGGGGATTGTAAACCTTGCTTTTTGCTTATTATCAATCTATCAAGCTTATGGTTTTCTACTTGTGGTGTCTTCAATCTTCATTGCCTTGGGTAAAATTCTCAAACATATCTTTCATTTGCATTTTTGTTGGTTTTGCCTTAGCCATGAGTAGCTAAGCACCCACAACTTGAGGATGCAATGTCATGTGTGTTATTTTTGTTGGTTTTACCTTAACCATGAGTAGCTAAGCACCCACAACTTGAGGTTGTGGGAACCATGGGTATTTGACTTGAGATAACCTAGGTTTATTGTATTTCTATGATTGGGGTTTTGCATGTATTGTCTAGTTCCCTTCATTATGATTGTTGCTTGGTGGTGGCCAACACCAAACCCCGCCTACTATGACGATCCTGACCAAGGTAGTAACAAATCGAAAAAGAGAAGTAGATGATAGAATTTGATTGATGTGTTCTTGTCTAATCAACCAAACCTGACCAAGGGGAGGTTGACTAGGACAATAGATAATGGTTAATTGGCACACCATGGTAGCCAACCAAGCGCCATGGTGAAATTTGACTTTCACTTTCACAAGAGGGCTGGAGAAACCTAAATTACCATCCTGCATGCAAATCTCCAATTGTAGTTATGTTACCTAGGGTAATCGAGTCAACGAACCATGGGAAACACAATTCCCAAGTTGTCCCTAAAATTGAGTGTTTTTTCGCATCATAATATAGTGTTTATTTTATTTTGTTCTTGAATCACAAACCCCCCTTGAGAGAATTTAGTTATCGATACTCGAAATGATTGATAGTGAATTCTTGTATTCAAACACTATATTCCCTATGGATTCGATCCTAACCTTCGATTAGGTTAATTATTGACAACGACTGCTTTCTTATTAGAGCATGAACATCATTAAGCAGTCACTCACCTACCTCCTAAGGCTCCCATATGAAAATCCATTCTTTGATGAAGATGCTTGTTTCGTGAGTAATCAAGCGGCAGGTTTCAAAATAACCCCTAAGGGTCCAACTCGAACTATTAAAGGCAAGGTTTAGGGAGTCAAGGGCATTTGCACTACTTGATTAGCATATGGTTATACCAGTGATTGTGGATGGTTGATGTTCCTTAGCTTATCATAGTTGGGTTGCCAGATTCATCATCATGTTTGGTGCTTATAGAGATAATAGAGGTGGTTACTATGACAGAGAGAGGATGTCGGATACCGAATGGGGTAAAAGAGATGGTTATATGACTAGTCCTTATGTGCTGCCCCACAACCGTGATGCGATGACAAGCACCTCTAGGCTTGAAGAGATGTTTGACAAGTTGTTGAAGAGAGCCGACCATCAAGATGAGACCTTGAAGGGAATAAAAGTGGATATTTCAAGTATTCATAAAAAAATAGAGTCTCACTCAGTGGCAATTAAGTAACTAGAACAACAATTTAGGTAAGTTTCTTTGCAATTGAACCAATGCCAAAAAGGCATCTTACCAAGCAATATGGTTCAAAATCCAAAAAATGAGGGACATTGCATGACAGTCATGACTCGGAGTGGGAAAAGCACCATAGATCCTGCTACACCAGCGATTGTAAATAAAGTTGATGAGAAGGGTCTTACTGGTGAAGTTGTGGTTAAGGGAGAAGGTGCAGAGATTGTTGGGATGCAAAGAGAAGAGGTAAGGGAGCATGAAAAAATGAAGTAAATTCCAAAGCCTCCTCCCCCTTTCCCTCAAAGGCTTAAGAAAAAGGAAGAGGAGGGTAAATTCAAACACTTTGTCTTGATGTTGAAGCAACTCTCCATCAACATTCCCATTCTAGAAGCTTTGGAGAAGATGCCCGGGTATACCAAGTATATGAAGGATTTGGTGACAAAGAAATGCATTTTGAGCCAAGAGTTTTCACAGGAGCTCCAACAATGTAGTGCGATCATGACCAAATGCCTTGTTCAAAAATGAGAGGGCCCCGGTGTATTCACCATCCCTTACACCATTGGTGATGTTGAGTTCACAAGAGCATTGTGTGACTTAGGAGGGTGCATTAATCAAATGCCTCTTGCCATATTCAAAAAGCTTAGGCTTGGCACTCCTACCCCAACAAGAATACAATTGGTCATGCAGATCAAACCATCAAAAAGCTGGAAGGAATACTTCTTGATGTACTTGTTAAAGTTGATAAATTCATCTTTCCTACAGATTTTGTGATCCTTGATTGTGAGGTTGATTTCGAGGTGCCTATTATTTTGGAAAGACCATTTCTGGCCACTGGGAGAGCTCTCCTTGATATAGATTCGAGTCAACTTCGATTTAGGGTCAATAATGCAGAGGTAGTGTTCGACATCTGCTAGTCAATGAAACACTCGGATGAATTGAAGAGTGAGGTATGGACCCTTGATGATTGTTGATGGAGGATGGTGACAAAGTCGATCCAGATGTTAAACAAGGCACTTCTTGGGAGGTAACTCAAGCATTTTTGATAATTGTTGGTTTGTTTTAAGTATATTTGGTTATTGGAATTCTTAGGTAGTTGTAATATTTTGAAGATTGTTGTGTTTTTAGACTTGGTCTACAGGTGGAAATTGAATAACTGAAGATGTAAGAAAATGACACTTGGATCAAAACGAGCAGGCCTACAAGTGGTAGTCACCACTATGACTCATAGTCATGCCTCGTAGAGGGAAATAGTGAGTATCAGAAGCTGGCACACATACTACGAGTCATAAGTGGGGTTTGTAGTGCTAGGTATAAATTATAAATTTTTGCAAGTGTTGGGTCTACTACGAGACCGGGACCTACGAATCGTATGACACCCTATGACTCGTAGTTAGGGTCTCAAAGCCCCGATCCATAACTTTTTAAAGGGCGACCCAATTTTATATAAAAGTGGTTAAAATAAAATTTGACCCCCATTTTCATTTCAAAAGCCCTAAAACTGAGGAAAACTCCCAAATCATTCCCCCCATTCACTATTCTGATCAAAATCCTAGCTACCCACATTATTTTCTGGCAATTACTTCGGTAAGGACAATATTCTCTAGGGTTTCGGTGCGATTTTCCATCTATTTTGGATTGGCATAATTCTTCCACAATTTGGTAAGCTTCGTGGTTACTTTTAAAGCACTATTGTGGTGAGTTTCATTCTTTAGAGGATGGTGTATCTAGTTTAATCATGAATATTCATAACCATGTGGTGATACTTTAGTCTAGACATGAAAACTAGGGTTTCAGTGCTCTGAATTTGTTGCTATGAGTTAAGCCTTGTTTGGAATTCTTGTGTGGGTGATCATTGTTGTGAGAATACTGGCCTTTTAAATGTAGTGCTTAAGTGTTGTCTGAACATTGGGTAAATTGTCTTGGAATTGTAATTTAAAAAGTGTGGGTGTGTTTTAATATGCCACATCTTGTTCGCCTTAATTGAGATTGTATGATTTCTAACTACGTCTCTACAGAATGTTGTGTTGATCGCTAGTGTAATTTTGGAAAATGCAATTGCTTTTGGTTTTGCTTGATGTGTTGTGGGATTGAATTTGATTTTCAGGGATAATTGTTTCTATAATTGTATTATGTTGTGGTGGGTCTAACTTTGTGTCAACTGTGATTTACTGATGTTTGTCAATGTTTAGTTGTGGTTTAAGGTTTTTGTGGCTTGTGGAAGTGTTGTAGGCACTACAGATGCCTTCTATTTTTAGCTACAAAGCCCCCTATGACTCGTAGGTCCTTTTATAAGTCATAGTGGCCCCTCATAACAGGTACCAGTCACTTGTGGTTGTTCACATTTCTCATATGAGACCTACCTACGACTCGTAGCACCTATTATGACTCGTAGAAGGTATCTCGTAAGTCCGACTGGGATTTCAAAACATAAATCTATGGAAAGAGGTATGAAACTAGACTATGACTCGTAGGCCACCCTATGAGTTGTAACTGCACCTCGTACCTGATTTCAGATTGGATTTTTTTCAGGAACCTTGGTACTGTGAGGCTAGTGTACGACTCGTAGGACACCTTACGAGTCGTACCTATATCTCATAGCTACAGACCTGCAATTGTATTAGTGATTTTCTATTCTTAAGAGTTTATTTTTCTTGTTCTTTGTTATTCAATCAGTTTGATCAAACATCTTGATGCTTACATATATTGTGTAGTTGGCTTGCAAATATCATGCCTCCAAAAGACAAACGAGCAATCAAAACTTTCCAACAGAGATTGGTGGATGAATCTTCTTAGGCTGAGAGATCTGAGAGGTCTTTAGAAGTTCACAGGGTTAGAATAGACCCCGAAACTAATGTACCTCAGACCCCGGTAGCTCAAACACCCATGGAAGTCAACAGTTCCTCCCAATTTGAAGAGGGGGAACAGGAGGGTGATGGAGACGAGTTTGGGAGCAGCTTACCACAGATGACCCCCACATACTCAGGGTCAGAGTCGGAGTCTGAGAGCACCTCCCAGGCCTAGCAGGAAAAACTCCAATCATAGCCCCCAGCCTACCATAGATTGTGTGTCCCAAGGATGAAGGAGATATATGACCAGGGGTTAGAGCCCAAGGGACAGGGCAAACCGGTGCGACAATTTCATGAGGAGTCTAGGTTGAATAACTTGGGATTAGATAAGGTGCCAGGATTAGATATGGAGATAAACATACACGGACTACGATGGACTACACAGCAGCTGGGCAAGTATGCCCCTTACATGGTCTGTGAGTTTTATACGACCTATCTTGCTACACTCCGCCGAGAATTGTCGAAGAATAAAAAGTCAATTTAGAAGCCGAATGTGGTACCAGTCAAGGGTTGAAGAGTTCCTATTTTGGAGGAGACTATTTGACAAATTCAGTTTAGGTCCACCTACAGAGTGCCTCAGTTTACCGCAGAGTATGATAGTTGCATTGACAAAATAAGGAGAGCGATGAGTGAAAAAGATATTGGGGCCAAGACCAAGCTACTATAGTGGATAGCCAGCCAGATATGTGAGGGGGGTTCGAGCCGACGTGGGTTACAAACTACGCAGATCTGATAGCGAAAGCCCAACTTTCTTTTCGGGCCAAGTTTTGGTGGTCCATTATCCATTGGCATATTCGGCCTACTTTCACGGATAATGTGATCACCTTGGAGCAAGTTGTGTTATTAGCCAAAATTCTAGCTAGTTAAAGGATAGATTGGGCTCGGATTATCTCCGAGCAGATCCATGAGTTCGTCGTTCAAACAAACACCTCATTTTTATTCCCTGTTTTGATCCACCAATTATGCAGTGCAACAGGTGTTCCTATAGACCCTCACCAGGATCAGCATATCGAGGCCACATGCACTATGGATCCCAGCCTGATAAAGGATGATGAGAACCCGATGGCCCTACCTCGTGCAGCTCCTTCGGCTATTCCAGATCCATTCCCGGTTGAGCGTCAAACTCAGGGTTCGATTCTAGCCTCTACCAGCACTACACCAGCTACTGCAGAGGCTTCACCAGCTATTGTGATTTGAGTCCACGCCATCCTCCAGTACTCCAGTACCAGCAACATCTATATTATAGGTTGATTCTATTATTTCTACTATTGCCTTTCAGGAATTGGTGTATAGTGTGGCTACAGTGGAGTCCAGGCTACAAGCTTTAGCAGCACAGGTCAAACCTTGGGTCAGCTAGACCATACGGGACTCAGAGTAGAGGGTAAAGGCATTCGCCAGGAGTTGGTTGATGAAATAGTTAGAGCGGTGGATGCCCGTGTAGATGCTTTTGATGCGAGAGTCCAGCAGAGACTTGAGGGTGTTAGGCTTGCTGACGTGAGCACGGTGATAGAGGAGTTAGCCAAGTTCAAGGTCGACCTATTACAGATGTTAGCAGCCTCTGTTGCAGTCCAAGATGTGGCACCAGCAGGTGATGAGGTATTTGACTGGTCAGATAACCGCCCGCATGTCCATGGGAAGAGGCCTCTCGAGCATGATAACCCAGAGATGAGCCAGAACAAACCTAGACATGATAACCTAGTAGCATCAGAGGAGGAGCTGATACCAGATAAGGTGGTGCAGGAGTCAATACTATTGGCGACTATACAGAGAGACAGAGAGCAACAGAGGTCACAATGAGAGGGTAGTTGTTGTACAGTTGTGACCCAGATTGCTGAGGAGGAGATCGTGATCCAGGACCCTGCTGACCAGACAGTTACCAGTGCTTAAGCACCTTGATGTTTGACCCTTTTGACCCCAGTTCTTATCTTTTCTTTATGGATACTTTGTTCTTTTGTTGGACAATCTTTTTATTATGATTTTGGATGTTTTATGTTGGATGTTGTTTTTACCTTTGTTTTGGATATTAGTTTTTAAAATATTTATTTTTAATGTATATATATCTATGTTTATGTTTTCGTCATTTTTGTCTTAGTATGTGTTTTTACTTTGAGGAAAAATTATTTTATTTTGGTGGGGTGTGGGAACTTATGGATTAAGGTAAAGTCTGAGTAGCCTCGAGTCCATAACTTCCCCTATTTTTTATCCCAAAGTTTTCTTTTCGTGTTTCATATTCCTTGTGGATGTTTAATTTTTTGTTGAACCGGCATGTTTTAGGCAGTGTAGATAGTTTGTAGATACATAGTAGCATTATCTGTTGGCATATACATAATTTTTAAATGCTTTTTAAATTTTGATGAAAAATTTAGGTACCCTTAAAATTTTTGAGATTGTGGTTATTGATACATTCATGTATTTTGAGTATCTGACAATGCTTGTTCTGATAGTGTGAAGGTAAGCTGAGGCTGGAAGTAAGACCTGTGAGTCTATACTTGATTGTGTGTCTAAAATGCCATGTGTGTTGTGAGCTTATTTTTCCGCATTCATGCATCTTGTATGAACTCAAAACTTGCCTTATTACTTTAAGATTGGTTTGGTGATTTGGTTGATTTGGAAGGGATCTTAGGACTTTGTTCTTTTAGTGAGCCCATTTTTGCCTAAATGAGCTAGTGAATCCCTTGTTCTAAATTTTTGAGTTTCTCATATACTCATTCTTTCTTAACACCTTGCTATCTTAACCTTGTTTGATGAAATACCTTGATATTGGCCCTGGTCTATCCTTGAACATGTGAACCTTGGTTAAGGCTAAAAGCCTAAGTTGAGGGTGGCTGCAATGAGTGGCTCTGGTTTGAGGCATAGATATTATGTACTTCACCTCAGGCTAAAAGCCTAAGTAGAAAGCTTGAAATAGAAGAGTAACGGTGGATTTAGTGAAAATGTTTGGGTTATGAAGGTAAAAGTATTGGTGAATATGGTTCGAGGATAGCTTTTAGTCACTACTTGCCTAAAATGCCACACCAAAGCCCCCTGAACCTATATTACAAGCCCTTAAGCCCTAAAGTGATCCAAATCCACTTTGTCATCAAGCCAGAAGATGAGTATAGAGGCAAGCCTATGGTGTTAGTCATTTTGTATGAATTTCATTTGTGAGAGTGAGAATGTTTCCTCAATCCCTAAATTCTAAATGCTTTTTGAATAAGTAAGAGGGACTTCTTTTTTGTAAGGGCATTTGCACTACTTAATTAGCATATGGTTGTACCAGTGATTGTGGATGGTTGAAGATCCCCAGATTCATCATCATGTTTTTGTTGTGCTTAGTAGCTTTGCAATCTGGTTTTGAAAATAATAGTTTGGTACCTAGATTAGAGTGAATGATGTATATGCCATTGGTATAGATGCTATGTATTTCTTATTATCTGCGTAGATTATGTTGTCGCTTGAGGACAAGCAACAATTCTAAGTTAAGGGTGTTGATATGCTATCGAAATACAACATATTTGATGCATAAAGTAAGAGATTTTGTGAGTTCTTAATGCAAATTTTTATGGTTTTTATATGTTTTTGTGTTATTCTTGCAAAAAAGTTAGGTTGGCATGATTTTGGAGGAAGCATAGGACATATGAGCACCTACGAGTTATAGCCCAAGCTACGAGTCGTAGGGTGTTATCATAGAAACAAATAGAGACCAAAAATTAGAAATCTGCTAAGTGGAGGTCAACCCTACGAGGCCATCCTATGAGTCATAAGTCTCACTACGACTCGTACGGGTGGACTTGTAGAAGGAAACAGAGAGCCAAAACTTTGGACCAAAAATTAAAGGCCTAGACTACGAGAAGAATATACGAGTCGTAGCCTAAGAACCAACTCGTACCAGTGGGTTGTACAGTTGAGTCCAAAATGCCAAGATCCTGATACGAGAGCTTGATTACAACTCGACTACGAGTCGTACCTGCAAGATGTACCAGCTGCTAGCTGTTTTTTTTATGTAATTTTTAGGGTTAAATATGTAACACTATAAATACTTTGAATTAGGGTTTTATGGAAGACGAGACTCGAAATTAAGAATTAAACATCACTTTTGAATATTCTCTCTAGGATAGTTTAGGATTTTATCATAGATTTTCATTTTATCTTAGAAAACCCACTTTTGGGGACTGCAAATCCCATATTGTATTCATTCTCAATATATCAAGCTTGTGGTTTGCAACTTCTGGTTCTATCTTTCTTCATTGCTTTGGGTAAAACTCTCAATTATGTCTTGTCTTTGCATTTTTGTTGATTTTACTTTAGCTGTGAGTAGCTAAGCACCTATAAATTGGGGTTTATGGGAATCATGGGTAGTTGAATCGAGATAACCTAGATTTATTACATTTCTATGATTGGGGTTTTACATGTATTATTTATTTCCCTTCATTTTGATTGTTGTTTGGTGGTGGCCAACACTGAACCCTGCCTACTATTATGATCCTGACCAAGGTAGTGATGAATATGAAAAGGAAAGTAAATGACAGAATTCAATTGATGTGTTCTCTTCTAATCAACCAAAACTGACCAAGAGGAGGTTGCCTGGGACAATAGGTAACAGTTAGTTGGCACACCATGGTTGTCGACCAAGCACAATAGTGAAATTCGACCTTCACCTTTGCAAGAGGGATGGAAACCCTAAGTTACCATCCTACATATGAATTTCTATTTGTAGTTATGTTGTCTAGGGTAATTGAGTTAATGAACCATGGGGAACACAATTCCCAAGTTGTCCCCAAATTTGAGTGTTTTCGTGCATAGTTAGTTTAGCTTTGTTTTTATTCTTTAATTATAACGAAAACCCCCCATTTAGAGATTTTCATTAAGATACTCGAAATGATTGATAGTGAATTCTTGTAGTCAAACCCTGTATTCCCTGTGGATTTGACCCTAAACTTTGATTACGTTAATTGTTGACAACAATTGCTTTCTTATTGGAGCATGAACATCGTCAATCACTAACTTCGAACTCAAGTTCTTTAATGAACCCCAATTTAGGAGCCTAAGATTGTAGAAAAATTAGCCAAAAAATAACCTAGAGTTATTAGGTGAGGGTAACTTACGGCCCGTAGAAGGAGCTACAGCCCATAGATAGGTCCATAGATTAAGGTCCTTGACTTAAAGGAAATTAGAGTTTCAGGAAAGTGATCTACGAACCAACAACACGGCCCGTAAAGTGCTATATGACCCGTAGAATCCCTTCATGGATAGGGACCAAGAGGATGAGGAAAAGTTGGCTCAGTGTAAAAGGACTCTATGATTCTAACCGCAACCCGTAAGTCCATATATTGCTCGTAAGATGGTCTATGATTTTAGGACATAAAATAATGGTTTCTCGGTTCTTGCTTAAGAGCAATAATACAGGTTGTGACTTTTTGTACAACTCATATTCTGGGCTCTCATGATTTAGACTGTCGGATTATTAAGGGTATTCGACCTTTTTAATTCCCTTAAACCCTTAATAGCCTCATCTAGCCCCTCCATGACACTTCATGCAATTCCAAGATCCGCTCACATCAAGTCAAGTGAAAATAATTCCAATCATCTATGTTCTAGAAGGAGTCCATATATATGACTACTTTAAATGGTCATATCTCTTAACACACAACAAATTAGATGCTGGACAGCTTTCCAAACGAAATCTCTTTGAATTATCTTTTTATTGCAACTGATTTCACCTCTTTCAGAGTTCGAAACAAAATGTTACATCCATTTTAGTGAAGCATTGTAATGTTGCATGCACATATGACCCACTCTACGGGCTGTGGATTCACTTACGACCCATAAATGGCTTTTTGCAGGAATGATTCAATCAGTTTTTAGAAGGGTGTTTTTGTCCTTTCCTCACACCCTAAGCTCAATGCTACATTATTTTGACTTCTTACATGCCCTACATAAGTCTAATACTCCCCAAGTGACCCTATTCCCAAACCATCCTCCCAAAACCTAAATCCCAAATCCTCTCAACCTCCCCAAGGTCCCTCATTGAAGGCTAAAGCTGGGGTTTTGAGATTTTCTCCATCAAAGCCCGTGATTTCTTCCAAATATCTTTGGATAAGGTATGTGGATTTCATTTGAGAAGTCCTTTCCTTCACAAAGCTCAAGTTTCCTATTCTATTTTGGTTCAAGGTTTATGTATGTTGTGAAGTTTTGGAAATTTGACTTAATTGTAGTTTATGATTAATTATTAGTTATATGAAGTATATTAGTATTATGTCATGACCTATGATGCATATTGAGTTGAAATTCATGATTTTCTAGTTAGGGTTCTACAAGGACCATATTGGGTTGCTTTGAATTATCCCAAATGACTACATCCTATTTTGTGTATGCATGATATATATAAATTTCATGTTTTTGAGTCTTTATGCATGCAAATTTCTTGTTTTGGACCTAACCTATATGAAATGGATGCTTTATGAAAGAAGAGAGTCTCAATCCATGTTATATAAGAACATAAAGGTCCTAAATGTTAAGAGTCAACATTTATGTTATGGATTCATGAGAATATTATGAAACCTCATGTAAGATTATGAATTCCTTTCTTTATACATCATGAATATTATGACTGATGGTGTCTGCCTAGTATGCTATGAAACACATTGAAGTTATATGAAAGCTATGTATAATTGAAAGATCTTATTTATGGCGTTATGATTCACAAGTTACACATGTCATGACTAAACTCTTGTCTATATGTTATCTGGGACTAGACTCATTGGAGTCAAGAATTAATGAATAAAAGAAAAGTGAGTCCCCTCCTAGCTATAATTATGAGTATGATGACCCATTAGTAGAGGGATATGAGATGATAAGCCGATAATAGAGGCATAGACAATATTATGATGCTAGTCGATAGTAGAAACTTAGCCAAGGCATAGGAGCTATCTTTATGATGATGATTAGGGGTCATTTGGTAGAAAAATTAATAAAGTAGGGATTAATAATGTAGAGATTAGTGCAAGAATTAGTAACGCAGGGATTTGTTTCATTGCTTTCCACCTAATCTTGTGCTTGGTTTAAAACTCTGCAAAAAATTTCTTTCCAATTATACCCTTGAATTATTATGGAATTTTCTATTTCATGTAATTATCAAAGTAGATTTTTTTATGGCTTCTAACTAGTTAGGAAAATAATAATTTTTTCATCATATTTGCTATTTTCTCACTTGAATTATTTGAGAATAAATCATTGTGATCTTAATAAATTCATCAATAGTAAAGATAGACCATCTATTGTTAAAATAAAAAAAATGGTAAACAATTATAAAATAAACAATCTCTATTTACACATAAAAATTTAGAAGTTGTAATTTTAATATAGTGTTTATATCTTACGAAGGGATCACTCAACTTTGAGAATATATCTAACATCATTGGACTTTGTTTTGTATCAATATAAAATCATTCAACTAATTTAATAATAAAAAAAATAAAATATACATGGCAAAATAGTTTTTGTTTATTATGTAAATATGAAACAACAAATAAATAAAATTTAAAAATTTGACATGGTAAATTTATTTATTTTTATATTATAAAAATATGAACTCAGAAATAAATAAATTTTCTAACATATTTTTTTGTTTTACGCCCCATAACTCTGCCTCAGTCAGGCTTGGGCAGAATAGCAGAATAATTCATTTAAATAAATTTACTTGCACAAAACTATATATATAAAACATAAAATGAAGAAAATAAAAAAAATGTTGAAGAATTTGAGGGATATTTTTGTCTTTATATATAATG
Source organism: Solanum virginianum (assembly GCA_000787875.1). Taxonomy (NCBI): domain Eukaryota; kingdom Viridiplantae; phylum Streptophyta; class Magnoliopsida; order Solanales; family Solanaceae; genus Solanum; species Solanum virginianum. The sequence goes on from DF361707.1 coordinate 21,515, forward strand.
CCATGGTACTAAATTCAAGGTATTAGTTTATACCACCAAATGGGAGATATAAGTTAATACTATATATGAGGTATTAACTAATACATGAATTAGTTAACACATGGGTCAAAATTTCTACCAAACATAGTATTAATTAATACCAATAGCTAATCCATAGATTATTTCTCCTAATACCTCCTAAAAAATAACTCTTTAATGTTCTAAATACTTATGGGATGATTTAGCAGAATACCTCTTCATATTAAATGACACTATGATTCATGCCTATGATTATTCCGTGAGAGTTTTACTTAACACCGAGTGGACCTTGGGATGAATGTGGAAGCTCCGAAATAGAAGAGCCATGAGACTATTATAAGAATTGCATTATCCCATAACTACGTGCCATCATAGGAAATAGGAGTCACCCGCTAGTAGAGGTCGATTTACCAACTGAAAGTAGAGGTTGTTCAATAGCAAGGCTTTAGTGGATCCGCTTAGGCATCTTAGCAGGTCACCTTTGGCAAGTGATCTCCCTCTTTCTTTCGGTGTACGAGAAACATCGGGACTCCATGGTTTAGTTTACATGCTTTATGTCAGTTAAAAGGTGCTCTCACATATGCGCACGTGCTCCTTATATTCCCAAGGTGTCCTTTTATGATAATTTAAGATCGTTCCTTCATATTATGTTCAAAGTTGTTTTAAAGCTCCTATAATTCATTGTTTCAAAAGTTCAAATGGTATTTCTCCTAGAGGTATATGATTAAGTCTTCAAGTATGAAAGATGGGCTCCATTATGATTACTAGTGTTCCTTGAGCAATAAAATGACCTTTTATGTTAAGTGATGTATTGTTCACCCAAGGATGATAGTATTTTAATCGTTCATAACAACATTCTTTTCTCTCTAACCTAAGTCTATGTGTTTCATCATGCATTTAAGTTAGGGTAAATTCTTTGTTTCACATGTGAATTATCTCATATTCTATGGCTAAAGCAAAATGTCTAAATGATCAGACTGGCACGACCCAAGTCTAGGGCCTAGACGTGACATGGCACAAAGAGAACCTGAAAGGACCCCAAGCAAACCTCTTAGTGCATCATTATACATCTTTGGTCATGGAAGCAATAAAATAGCAACATAAGAGTAGAAATAGGGATAACCGGGGATAAGAGACATCATTCATATCATAAAAACAAGAGTCAAGCTCATAACATTACACATGACATATTCAATAACACCTCTAATACATAGATAAGAGCGGGAGCCAAGACAAGCAATCGGGCTCACCCTCATAGTCAATATTTACATAAAAGAAAGGTAATTTTAGAATATGACAAGAGATCATAAGTAATGTCTCCAGAATGGAGGACTTACCAACAAGCTTGAGTGAAATCATACTAGCCACGTGAATGGAAATACTCAAGCGGGGCCTCATTTCTTACATGGTAATATCATGTAGGCATAGAGTAGGCATTAGTACGGTTGAATGTACTAAGTATGTATGATGCAATGCAACAAGTGATAAGTACCATGATCAAAATACATATCATAGGCAAAGAATAAGCATATAGCAATATAGCATGTATGAATGATATTAAAGTAAAATCATGCTTATATAGAAAATAATATGAGTGTAAGGAGTGACCATTATTGGTGCAATCCAAGGTCTACCACCTCCTTGGAGAAGCGCATGAGGTACAAACCCCTTCATGAGGTTGATGAGGTACAAACCCCCCAACATGGTTGATGAGATACAAACCCCCCAACATGGTTATCAAGGTACAAACTCCTCGACATGGTTGCATAGGCCTGCCACCTCCTGAGAAAGGCATCGAGGTACAAACCCCGTAACATGAGTGAGGCTTGGTCATCCCCAACACTATAGAGATAATATCATATATATGTATATGTGTATATATATATATATATATATATATATATATATATATATATATATTCCTTTCATCATCATACACACACATTCCTTTCATTCTCATAAAGTCATTCATCTCATAAGACATGCATTGGACCTTTAATTTCTCAAGAAATCATAACCGAACATTTTATCAAACACTTGGCGGATATGTAGTACTAGTGTAAAACCATGGAATTCAAGGATGAAATCATGTAAGAAAATTCATTATAAAATCATCAATAGATACTTGGTAACACCCTCAAGCAATAAACACCAAAACCCTTCATCAAATCTTATAATAAATCTTAGATTCGTAGCTCAAAACATGCTAAAACAACCATAATTTCATGAAACCCCAACTTAGTGTGTAGTAAAATTCATAATACATAAGATCATGAGTAAATCAACTTTAAATCATGAAATTTAGGGTAAAAGGAAGGTTGAGAAAATCATGGGTGAAAGGAATCCATGAAAGAAATACATATACCTTAGCTTTGGAGAATAGCTTGATGAAGATTGTTGATGTAGACTTGAAGCTTGAATGGAAACCTTAAGATCCGAATGAGTTTTGGGACTTGAAATTTGGAGATAAAATATTGTCTAAGTGTTTGAGAGAGTATTTGAGAATGTCTTGAATGATACGAAGGTGAAATATGACTAAGTATAAGTATTTTCACGCATGGGAAGGGTCAGGCCCAAGACCTAAAAGACTTGGCCCCATGTGAGGAGGGGGGAAATAAGGCTAAGTATAGGTATTTTCACTTATGGAGAGGTTTAGGCCCAAGACCCAAAAGTCTTGGACCGAACTTGAAAATTGGCACCAAAATAAAGCACTATCACATTACGCCAGCAACGCGCATACCTCACTGGAAATCAACACTTTAAAAATTAAAATTGTGATTCATTCGCTCTAAAATTGGAGTTAGACCCTTTTCCCACTCAATTTGACCCTATGAATAAGAATATGAAGTCAGATTTTTGAAATAATGCATGGACCTTGAGATATAAGGAAATTATGATTTCGGGCACTTCTAAGGCACATTTTCAGGCATTTTTTGGGGTCGTTTCACATGCGCATGCATGTTCCAAGTTTATATGATTCCCTTATTAGCAACTATGTTTATCCGTGTATGCTACTAAGTTCCTTCTAAAGTTGCCTCTTTATGTTTAAATGATATTAACTTGATTATGACTTACTAATGCCCTTGTAAATATATGCTTTTAGCATAAGACTTACCATAAATCATTTCATCAATGTTTCCAGGTCATGCATTATATACCTACGTACCAGTACATTCTAAGTACTGATGCATACCTCTACGTATACATAATTTAACCATGTAGGGACTGGTGTTCCTCGATATCCTCCACGTGGCTAGCATTAGAATGTCACAGTGAAAGTTGGTGAGTACTCTAGTCTAGGAATGACAACCTAATTTTATTTCTAGCTTGATGTATTAAATTATTTTAGTTTTAGGTTATATAATTCCTTTTACCATGATTATATTTTGAAGGTGAGGTTGAACATGTCTTAGCCCCCACTAAGTTTATGTTATAGGTATTGTTGGACACATATGTCATGGTTGTTTAGATTCTAATTTTTGGATGATTTATTTTTAAGTCATGGCCCTTAGCCTCGTTTCCCCTAGTTATGTATTTCATCTTAGCATTTTATGCCTATAAATGCTGATGATATGTAAAATGACTTGGGTGAGGTACCTTCGAATGTCTTATTTTGAAACATCTCTTGAGCTTCGAAATGACCTATAAGTGTATTTCTTGAATATCTCAAAATTCGTACATGATTTTGAAAATCCAACTTCATATTCTTGTTCAAGGGGAAAAATTGAGTGGGAAAAGGGTAGCCCTCAAATTTTAGAAGACTCATAGCAAAAAATAATTTTCACTATGAGGACCAAACCTTCCCCCTTTACCAAATTTTATGATTTTAATGTTGGATATCTTATGAGTACACTTTATTATGAATTTATAAACATGATTTGAGTTTGGGTTCTTCAAGTCTTGACTATATATGCATGAATATCTATTAAAGCTTATTCCATTAGTTGATTTATATCTATTGAGGTTATGCATGACATGAACTATGAAATTATGAATGATGGTGAATTTTTAAGATGGATTTCCTGACACCGAAATGAGGGTTCATTCTCATAAAGTCATTCATCTCATAAGACATGCATTGGACCTTTAATTTCTCAAGAAATCATAACCGAACATTTTATCTGACACCGAAATGAGGGTTTTACTACTATGTTAGTAGGTTGATTTGAATCACTTCAAAATAAATTGATTTTACTCATTCTTGTCCTATACTCCTAAATTGCATGACTTTAAGCATTTGTAAGCATACCCACCATGTTTGTGTAGGTTGGTATGATTATGAATTTTATGTTGATGAAAGGTTATTGCAGGATTTTCAAGTCAAGTAGTTTATGGTAAGTTATGGGCTCTCAAGCATATGTTGAACTCATGAAAGGTTTTTATGATCTACAAGTGCATTATTGAGCTCTTATGCCATGCTTTATTCTCATGTGAATTGTGAAGACTATAAGAAGGGCTTATGAACTAAGTTGTATGCCTCACCCTCTAGTACAAGGTAAATGTCTACATGAAGGGGTTATGAACTAAGTTGTGTGCCTCACCCTCATGTACAACTTATTACTATATACTACCTAGTGCCTACATGAAAGGGTTATGAACTAAGTTGTATACCTCACCCTCATGTATAATTTAATATTAAGCACCATCTTATGCTTACATGAAGGGGTTATGACCTATGTTATACCTCTACCCTCATGTATTATCCATTACCTACTAGAAGGGTTTATGACCTAAGCTACATTCCTCACCTTCTTGTACAAGGTATTTGGATGAGCTATTTATCTCACTTTATTGTGTTAAACAAGTTAAGTAAGTATGAATGTTATCACGCATGTTTTAACCTAAGTATTGATTATATATGTCATATTGAGCTCATGTCTAATGATTATGATCAAACATCTTGATTATCATGGCTCAAGATTTTATTGCATTACACCCCACATACTTAGTACGTTCCAAGTACTAACGCATACTCTATGCCTACATGATATCACCATGTAGGAATCGGAGCTCCTATTGATCCTCCTCCTCTACGTGGCTAGCCAGATCATAATCCTCATATTCGGGACAATATCTACTTTCTTTCATGTTTATGTTAAGACTTTATCTTGTATGTTTGGATACTTATCTATGAAGGTGAGCTAGGGAGATGTCTTGGCCCCCGCCCCATCTTATAGTAGAGGTGTTGTTGGATATTGAGTTGGTTTGTATTAATGAGCTTGACTCCCTTATGTTTATGCTATTACGAAAGACTCCTTTAGTCCCGCTTCCCTTATGATATATTATTACTTGGTTGTTATCTTATTTGGCTTTCACAACTAAGGATATGTGAAAGATATGCTAAGAGGCTTGTTTGGGGTCCCTTTGGATTCCCATTCGCCGTGTCACATCTAGGCCCTAGGCTTGGGTCATGACATATTCACCATGTGATGACTTGGCCCCTAGGTCAGGTCATTACAAACTTTATATCAGAGCATAAGGTTTTGAAATGGTCCTTGAAGTCCCACATACCGTATCGAATAGAGTCTTATTCATTGGTATGAAGCGCGCCAGATCTATGAGTAGGAGGATATAAGGCATTTAGGAATCGTCTCACTTTTTTCATGATACATGTCATGCCTTAGAGTTGTCCTATGATTCCCTTTATCTAATGGACCATTCTTTGTGCTTTTCTAGATAATGCCTCTAAGAAAAATGTCTTAAGTTCCTCAAGATAAGAGAGTGACTCATGTTGTGTTTTGGGCCTCTATGACTATTTTGGTATAAGGGGTGACCAATCAAGCCAACCAAGGTGATAATGTGCTGAATGCTCCCACTCTGGCCTCTAGAGTGAGAGACTTTGCTAGGATGAACCCTCTCGAGTTCAATGGATCAAAGGTTGAAGAAGATGCTCAAGAGTTTTTGGATGAAGTACACAAAGTGTTCACCATTATAGGAGTGACTCTAAAAGAAAAGACGGAGTTGGCATCCTACCAACCTAAATGGATGGCTTGCTTATGGCACACAGAATATAAAAGTGAGAGGAATGAAGGTTGGGGTTCTATTTCTTTGGGAAAGTTCAAGGATACATTCCTAAATCACTTCTTTCCCTTGGAGTTGAGGGAAGCCAAGATATAAGAACTTATCAACCTTAGCAAGGGAATATGAGTGTGAGGGAGTATTTCCTAAAGTTCACTCAACTCTTCAAATATTCTGCATCATTTGTTGCCGACCCCCGTGCTAGAATAAGCAAATTCATTTTGAGGATAACCTTATGTTTGAATGTTTTGTGTCCTAAGTCAAGCCTTTTTCTTGCACATTTGAGGATGAATGTTCCCAAGAGAGATGATGTAAGGACCCGAACGTTGTATGACCTAGTTGGAGCTTGGAAATTTCAGTTTCAGGAAGTTTTGGACCAAGGTGACGCTTTGTAGGAGCTCTCATGGTCCGTGTGAGGTCACACGACCCATGTGAGCCTTCATGAAGTGGCCCTTGGCCTTGCGAGGGTGGTTGACTCTTAAACATGGAGTTTCAAACTAAGGCACACCATATATGGACCTCTCATGGCCAATGTGACACATCACGGACCGTATGGTGGGCCGTGAGGTGGCCCTTGTTTGAAAATTCACAGTTTTGGGGCGAAGTAAAGTCACACAGCCATGTACACAGCCCGTGAGGCCTCTCGTATGGCTTTTGTAGTGAAATTTTTCTAAGTGTTAAATCACTATCTCGAAACTTTATGGTTAGAATATTAATAAGGAGGGGGACACGGTTGGGTACATAGCCCATGTTACTTCACACAGCTCGTGTGACTCCCTGTATAGATGATTTTGTTAAATTTTACTAAGTATGGGATTGCTATTTCAAACCCTTATCAAGCATAATTTTTCTAAGTGTTGGTTCAGGGACGAGTATACGATCTGTGTGGTGTGTCACGGACCGTATAGCCTCCCTTGAAGTTATGATGTTCAATTTTTCAACTAATTTTATTAATAGCATTTTCATAATTATTATTTATTCTAATTGTCTATTGTGACTTCCTATGCTACCTAAAGACTTCGTAATGACCTAAACTCCATTCCTAACATTCAAATTCATTCCTCACATTTGAAAATTCTCTGAAGTCTCTTCCAAAGAACACTTATGGGTCTTAAGCTTGGGATCAAGGGAAGGCTCTTTCTTCACCAAATTTCTTCTTGAATCTTCTTCATTAGTGAAGGTATGTGAGTTTGATTCTTGGTTCCTTTCAACCAAGAAGACCCAAACTCTTTTCAACTGATTTTCATGAATTTTAGCTTACTTTAAATATGGGTTTTCAATATTATGATTTATTAAATTCAATTGATGTATGGGCTATATTTTATTGATGATTTCAAGTTGTTTTATGCTAAGAGGCTTGTTTGGGGTCCCGGGTTTTCAATATTATGATTTATTAAATTCAATTGATGTATGGGCTATATTTTATTGATGATTTCAAGTTGTTTTAACCCCTAATATGATTGTTTGCATTGAGATTATGAAGTTATGAAAGTGCATGTCCCCTTTTAAAGTTTGATTTGTGTATGGGTAATCTATGTTATTATTAAAATGTGAATTTTACTTATGTTTCTACTTAAATTTCATAATGTATTGTTGATTTAAGTTGAATCTCTATTACCCATGCTAGTCTCAACTCATTCATGACATATGCATACATGACTATGGATTTTATGAAAATTATGAAGTGGGTTAAGCCCAATTATGTTTATGTATATGATTTTGACATAATATGGGTTATGACAAGGATGTGATCACATACATGTCTATGATTATGGCTCTTTGAGCATTTTGGGTGCTTGGACCATCTCGTATATGTAAATGAGCTATTCCTATGCATGATTATCATTATTATGAACTATGCTTTGGTTTTGAGCTTAATTATGAATGTATGAGGAAGATGTTTGGTTTTTGAATCTAAATGTGCATTGAAATATTTTGAAAGGACTATTGCCTCTTTTGAAAGCACATATATTTATAAGTATTCATGTAGGATGTTTTGACTTAGCACCAATAGATTGGGGGCCCTTTACCTTTTTTTGAACTATTAGCCAATCATAGGTATAGGTATATGAAAATCCTATCTAAAATGGGGGTGCCTGTAAGGAAGATTAATTCTCCAAAATAGGGGTGCCCGTAAGGAGAAGAATAATTTGATATGATATTATGTGAAAATTCTATCCAAAATGGGGGGCTCGTAAGGAAGTTTGCTTTATACGAAATGGGGGTGCCCATATGGAAGACCTTTGGCAAGTAGACCACCTCTTTAATATGAGGGGTTTCATCAAGATTCCAAGTAATAGCTTGCTTAGTCTTACTCTTGTCGGTTGAGGTTACATACCCACTATATATGAGCATTTGTGTATTTCATGCATCATGAAGTTCATGACATATTGTTATACTACTCTTCTTTAAATATACTTCTTTCTATGTTATGTGCCATTGTCATTTAACATTGAATTGCAGGTTGATAAGTCATATGCATTATGCATGCTCATACTTAGTACATCCAAACATACTAATGCATACTTTTGCCTACATGATTTCACCATGTAGGGACCGAGGAGTACATTCATCCACCATATGGTGTGTAAGGAGCTCTCATGGTCCTATTTTCTGAGGACACACCACCATACCTCTACCTATGGTGTTTTACTTATTTTATTTACTCTGATGGTGAGCCAGGGGTATGTCTTGGCCACTGTCCTATCTTGTGACTAGAAGCAATGTTGAACATCTTGTAAACTCCTTTACGTTTATATGATAAGTGTTATGATTGGAGGTTATGTTATGGCTTGGCTACCTATGGGATATTGTTATGTGATGTGGTTATAAGCTTTATGATATGATTATTTGCATGAAGTGAAAGATCATAAGCCCCGAATTGCCCCCATAGCATGAGTCATACTTACACACCCCTTAGTATTTATGTGCTACGTGCTTCATGAATACATGTTTCTCCCATTCCCCAAAACATCCCCACAGCGTGAGTCCTATTCTCCCGTCCCTTAGACTTATGTGCTTACTTTTCGATACTTTTCGATTGCACTTCCGAACCGATGATATGAATATGGATACTATGAGGCTTGTTTCGAAACTCTCGGGTTCCCATTCGCCATGTCACTCCTAGGCCCTAGGTCCGAGTCGTGACAGTTAAGTTATTGCTTCCTACTATCATATTAAAATTCTGTGATTCATTGGTATGCAATTCAGATATGCAAAAACAACAGAAGACAGTAAATCCACTTATAAAAGTTAAATCTAGAAATGAAGTGTTTTCTAAGTTTTAAATCACAATACTAAATCTAGACATTTTATCCAAGAACTATTACTTAATACAATACCATAATCACTCACTACTCATTATCAGTAGATAAAGTAGAAGATTATGATTCTTTTTGAAAAAGGCACCCAAATTAAAATTTAAAGGATTTGAAAAAGGTATGTGAAATTGTACCTGAAGGGCTTGAAAATCTTAAATCAACCCTCTTACCAAGTTTGTTCTGCTTCTAATTAAAATGTTCACTTTAAGGACAAGATGTAAGAAGCAAGATAGCAGAGTTGAAACTGAAATAACCTGAAAGCACATGTCTTTTGCAATATGAATTCCATTAGAATTCATTATATGAACCTTTTACATGAATAGAAAATTAAACATAAGAACAACAAAGTGTCAGTGACAATGAGAGCTAAATTAGAGAGAAAAAGATATGTTGTTTGAGGGTAGAAGGATCAATGGAAAAAACACATAAGGTTTCACTAAGAAGCATTGTCATGACCTAAGTCTAGGGCCTAGATGTGACCCGAGAATGGGGTAGCCGAAAGAACTCCAAACAAGCCTCTTAGCGTATCACATACACATTTTTGGTTGTGGAAGCAAAATAAGATATCAAACAAGTAGAAATAGAACAAAAGGAAAACGGGGCTAAGGGAGTCTCTCATAATAGCATAAGCATAATAGAAGTTGAGCTCATAAATACAAACCAACATAATATCCAACGATACCTCTACTAGTAGATGGGGCGGGGGCTAAGACATCTCCCGCGCTCACCCTCACAGATAAGTATGAAAAAATATATATAAAGTCTTAACATAGGCATGAAAGAAAATAGATGTTGTCCCTGGATATGAGGAATCACCAACAAATAACTTCAATAATCCGGCTAGCAACATGGAGGAGGAGGATTAATAGGAGTTTCGGTCTTCACATAGTGATATCATGGAGGCATAGAGTATGCATTAGTACTTGGCATGTACTAAGTATGCAGAGTGCAATGCAACAAGAATCATAGGTATAATAATCAAGATGCATAATCATAATCGATTAACATGAACTCAACATGACATGTACAATCAATGCTTAGGTATAAATATGCTTAAGAATAATCATACTTGCATAACTTGTTTCACAAAATAAAGTGACATGAATAAGTCATCCAAATACCTTGTGCTAGAAAGTGAGGAATATAACATAGGTCATGACCCCTTCTAGTAGGTAGTGGATAGTAAATGGTATTAAGTCATACATGAGAGTGAGCCATACAACATGGTTCATGACCCCTTCATGTGGACATTAGATAATGCATATTAACAAGTCGTATATAAGGATGATGTATACAATATGGTTCATGACCCCTTCACGTAGGCATTTGCCTTGTACTAGAGGGAGAGGCATACAACATGGTTCATAATCCCTTTTAGTAGGCTTCACAATTCACATGAGGACAAAACATAGAATAAGAGCTCAACAATTCACTTGAAGGTTATGAAATCTTTTCATGAGTTTAATACATGCTTGGGAGCTCATAAATCACCATAGAAATACTTGTCTTGTAAATCATGTAATGGTCTTTTATCAATATAAGAATCATAGCCATGCAAACTTAATCAACATGGTGGGTATGCATACACATGCTCAAAATCATGCAATTTAGGAGTATACAACACGAAGGAGTAAAATCAATTTAATTTGAAGTCATTTAAATCAACCTACCAACACAGTAGTAAAACTCTCATTTGAGTGTCATGAAATCCATCTTAGAAATTCACCATCATTCATAGTCTCACAATTCATGTTATGTATAGCTTCAATAAGCATAAATCAACTCATGGAAATTGCTTTTATATATATTCATGCATACTTAATCAATACTTGAAGAATCCAATCTCAAATCATATTTATAATGCATAGAAGAGTTTACCTATAAAATATCCAACATTAAAATACATAAAATTTGCTAAAGAGAGAAGGTTTGGCTTCATGGGTGGAAGAAACCCATGAATTAAACCCACATACCTAAAATCTTGAAATATCTTGAAATTGAGCTGAGGAAGACTTGAGGTTGTTGGGTTCTTAAATTCCAAAATATGCTCTTGAAATCCTTGAATTAGAATGGGAGATTAGATAATGTTTTGGAGAGGTTCTGATAGGATTTTGAGTATTTTTGAGCTTGAAAATGGCAAAAGAATGAATGTTTCACATTAAAATAGGCATTGGGTTATTAACCAAATGCCCTTGAATGACCCAATGCCTATTTTAATGAAGAAGAAATTGCACTGAGCGGCGCCCAGGGCGCGACGCAGCTCTGTCGCGGATGGCCACTATTTCGGCTCCCCATTGTGAAAATTATTTTTCACTACAGGGCTTCTAAAATTCAAGGGCTATCTTTTTCTCACACAATTTTTTCCCCTAAACATGAATATGAAGTTGGATTTTCAAAATCATGCACGGATTTTGAGATCTTCGAGAAATACACTTATGAGGTAGTCGGAAGTACATAAGGGGTGTTACAATATCTCCCCCTTAGGAATATTTGTCCTCGAATGTCAAAGAAACTTACATAATAAAAGTGATTGTGAAACTTACAACCCGACATGAATGCAACAAATACACTTAAACATCATTCTTAAAAAGTTTCAAACATATGTATCAAAATCATCAAATCTGGTCACCATGAACATGTATGCATGCAAAAATGACATGAGGGCTGGAGCTTTAGACTTGAAATCATAGATAGGAATTAAATTATTACCTTCACCTTGAGTAGAGGAAAAGTGGTAAGGATATCGCTTTTTCATATCCGCTTCGTCTTCCTAAGTGGCACTTTCAACTTGATGATTCCTCCAAAGGACTTTGACGGATACTACATCTTCCTCAATATTTTCACTTGCCTATCTAATATTTCCACTGGGATCTCCTCATAGGTCAAGTTATCCTCCAAAACACCCACCACCTCTAAGGGCACCATAGTACTTGGGTCACCTATACAATTCCTCAACATAGACATATGGAAGACCGGATGAACCATACTCATATCCATAGGCAACTCCAATTCATAGACAACCTTACCAGTTCTCCTCAAGATTCTTTAGGGTCCCACAAACCTTGGACTCAATTTTCCTTTCTTGTCAAACTGGACCGCTCCCTTCATAGGTGAGACTTTCAAGTATACCCAATCATCAACATTAAACTCAAGGTCTCTTCTTCTCACATAGGAGTAGACTTTCCCTAGCCAAATTCGTGCCTAACAAAGTTATTTCCCCCACATCAAACCACCCAACTGGGGATCTGCAACTCTTACCATATAAAGCTTCAAAAGGGGTCATGCCAATACTATAGTGGTAGTTATTATTATAAGTGAACTCAATGAGTGGAAAATATTCATCCCAACTATCCTTGAACTCCAAAACATAAGCCTTAAGTATATCCTCAAAAGTTTAAATTGTCCTTTCGGCTTGACCATCCGTTTGTGGATGAAAAGTCGTGCTACGCTTGACCTTGGTACCAAGACCCTTTTGGAAGGATCTCCAAAAATGAGTAGTGAATTAAGCACTATGATCCAAAATGATGGACAATGGAACCCCTACAACCTAACCAACTCATGAATATATAGTTTGGCATAATCCTTGGCACCATAAGTTGTTTTAATTGGTAAAAGAGTGAGCTGACTTCGTCATCCTATCAACAATAACCCAAATAGAATCGAAGTGTTTCCTAGTATTTGGCAAACCAATCACAAAATTCATGTTAATCTCTTTCCACTTCCAAGTGAGAATTTCTATGCCTTGGGCTAGGCTACCCGGCCATTGATGTTCGGCTTTCATGTGTTGACAATTATGATAATCGACTACAAACTTGGCAATATCTCTCTTCATGCCACTCTACCAATAAATCTCTCTCAAGTCTCTATACATTTTGGTGGAACCGGGATGAATAGAATAGGATGAATTATGGGCTTCTTTCAAAATCAACTCCCTTAAGTCATTAACATTAAACACGCATAGCCTAGCTTGGATCATAAGGACACCATCTCCCCCTTGGGAGAAACCCTCCACTTTACCATCCTTCACCAAAGCTTTCAATTCTAGCAAGGTGGATTCACGGTCTTGTTTGGAGTTGACATCTTCAAGCAAAGAAGATTTGGAACCATCACTAACCACCACACCTCCATTTTCAACTTCATTTAACCTAATCCCCAACCTAGCTAACCGGTGAACTTCTCTAGCCACCTCCTTATTGCCATCATCAATGTGAGCTATACTTTCCATGGACACTCAACTCAGAGCATTGGGTAAAACATTAGCTTTGTCGGAATGATAGTGCACACTCATGTCATAATCCATAAGGAGGTCGAACCACCATCATTGCCTCAAATTAAGATCCCTTTGTGTAAACACATATTGGAGAATCTTGTGGTCGGTAAATACATCAACATAAACCCCATAAAAATAATGATACCATATTTTCAAAGCAAATACCACAAAAGCTAATTCAAGATCATAAGTGGGATAATTACGCTAATGCACCTTTAGTTGTCGAGAAAATATTCTATTACCTTGACATTTTACATCAATACACACTCCAAACCAATTTTTGAGGCATCACAATATACCACAAACCCTTTTAACCCTTCTGGTAACGCCAATATAGGAGCAGAGATAAGCTTGTCTTTCAAAGTTTGAAAACTTCTTTCACATTCATCGATCCAAATGAATTTTGCCTTTTTGTGTCAATTTTGTAATAGGGGAAGCAATAGAAGAGAAACCATTCATAAATATCTGGTAGTAACCCGATAAATCCAAGAAACTCCTAATATCCATCGGAGTCAAGGGCCTAGGCCAATTCCCTATTGTCACGACCCGGACATAGGGCCTAGTCATGATCGGAAAATGGAGAACCTGAAGGAACCCCAGACAAGCATATTTGCATATTATTACACATCCTTGGTCGCAAAAGCAATTAAAATGACAATAAGAGAAGATACATAAAAAGGGAAAAGGGGCTAAGGGACATCTTTGATACCATAACAATTATAAGCAAGAGAGTCAAAGCTCATAGCATGATTACACCATATGTCCAAAAACACCTCTACTACATAGATAAGAGCGGGGACCAAGACATACAATCGGGCTCACCCTCATAGTCAACATAAGCAATAAAGAAGAATGCCTCTATATATAATAAGAGAAACATAGACAACGTCCCCAGATTGGAGGAATCACCAAAGGCTAACTTGAACAATTCGTCTAGCCACAAAAAGAATCAATAGGAGCTCCGATTCCTACATGGTAACATCATATGGGCATAGAGTATGCATTAGTACGTTTGAATGTACAAAGTATGTAGGATGCAATGCAACAAGAGGTAAGCAACATAATCGAAATGCATAATTAGGCAATAAAGATATATATAGTAATTTGGCATGCTATGCTTATATTAAGTATGTAGATGCAATGCAACAAGGGATAGGAATCATAGTCAAAATACATAATAATAAGCAATAGGCATAATATAATGATATGACATGTATGACCAATACATAAGTAAAACTTGTTTAAGCAACTCATGCTCATATAGGATATCATATGTATAGAAGAGACTAAGCTAGATATTCAAGGTACAAACTCCTTGGTGGTTGTGTGGTACAAACCCCTCACATGGTTGATGTTAATCACACTTTATCAACACGGTGACAAAGTACAAACCCCTCACATGGTTGATGAGTACAAACCCCCAACATGGTTACCCGGGTTCTTATCCCCCAGATCGAGTATGGTCTAATGCAACACTTTATATAGAGTATATCATATACATAAGCTCATTTCATCATCATATAGACATTCATATCATATCTCATTCTTTGGACTTTCAATTCCTCAAGAAATCACATCCGGACATTTTATCAACACACTTAGAGGGTGTGTAATGCTAATATAAAACCATGAAATATAGAGATGAAATCATGCAAGAAAATCCATTGTAAACCATCAATCATCATATTGCAACATCCTCAAGCAACATACATCAAAATCCCTCCTCAAATCTTATAATAAATCAAAGATTTATAGCTCAAAACATAGCAAAACAGTCACAACTTTATATAGCTTTAACATAGTGTACAGTGAATTTCATAATATGCAAGACCTATTTGTAAATCAACTTTAAATCATGCAATTTGAGTGAAAGGAGATTAGGGCACCATGGGTGGAAGAACCCAATGGCTAAAACCTACATACCTTAGCTTTAGATGAGCTTTTGAAGAAGACTTTAATGGAAACTTAAAGCTTGAATAAAATCCTTAAGATTGGTGTTGAGTTTTGGGACTTGAATTTTGAGAGAAATATTAGTCTAAGTGTTTGAGTGAGAATTGGGGAATGTTTAGGATGATATGAGGGTGAAATAAGTCTAAGTATAGGTATTTTCAAGTATGGGAATCCTTAGGTGCAAGACTTGAAAGTCTTGGACCGACATTAAAAAAATTGGACCAAAATAACACTGGTCTGCATCGCTTTCGTGACACGAATTACTCACTGGAATTTGCATTTCTGCACAAATGAGTTCTACAAAAATGGGCAAAAATTCTTCATTCAAACTCATAATAAGGTGAAACTAAGTGCATTGGAAAGATAATTCAAAGAGCTTTAATTTGGTAGGTCATGGGCCACCCAGTTCTTTGTGTGCTAAGAGATATTTCTCTTTAAATTTGACCCTCCTAAATCGCATTTTTGCGATTTTCAAATTTTGATACGGTTGCTCTAAAATCGGGGTCAGATCCTTTTTCCCCTAATTTTGACCTTCTGAACAAGAATATGAAAATAAGTGGGAAATAAATAGGAAGGAATTATTTGCATTATATAAATGTTTATTAGCTTTTGAACCGGAATTTAAAATTCTGGGGATTTTGAAGCATATTTTTGGGCACTTTTTGAGGTTGTTTCACCTATCACCTCTGTCTTCTTAGAGTCCACTTTATTTCCATCACCTGACACCACATGTCCTAGGAATGAAACCTCTTTCAACTTAAATTCATATTTATCAAAGTTAACAAACAATTTTCTCATCCCTCAAAATTTTCAACCCACCCTCAAATGATCCACGTGTTCTTCTTCACTTCGAGAGTAAATCAATATGTCATCTATGAAGACTATCACAAAAATTTTAATGTAGGGTTTAAAGACCCTATTCATGAGATCCATAAATACTATTGGTGTATTAGTTAAACCAAATGACATCACCACAAATTCAAAATGCCCAAACCTAGTTCGAAAAGCTATTTTGGGAATATCACATGCCTTCACCCTTACTTAGTGGTATCCGGACCGAAGATCAATCTTAGAAAAATGACTAGCCCCTTGTAGTAGATCAAATTGGTCATCTATCCTTGATAGAGGATATTTGTTCCTTATAGTGACCTTATTGAGTTGCCGATACTCAATGCACATTCTAAGTGAGCCATCTTTCTTTCTTACAAACAACATTAATGCACCCTAAGGTGACTTGATAGGCCTTATGAAACCCTTCTCCAACAAATCTTTCAATTGGTCCTTCAACACCTTTAACTCTGCCTAGGAAATATTCTAAGGAGGAATAGAAATGGGTTGTGTATCGGGAGGAGGTCTAGACCAAAGTCTATTTCCTTTTCGAGAGGAACACTGGGAAGCTCATCAGGAAAGACATTAAGAAACTCATTGACCATCGGAACCGACTCAATAGGAAGGACTTTAGACTCAACATCCTTAACCCTCACAAGATGGTAAATGCAACCCTTAGAAATTAATTTTAAGGCTTTAAGACAAGAGATGAACCTACCTTTAACCACCGAATCATGACCGTCCCACTCAAAGATAGGCTAATTAGGAATTTGGAACCTAACTTTACAGGTCCTACAATCAATAGAAGCATAATATACATGTAACCAATTAATCCCAAGAATAATGTCAAATCCACCATGTTAAGTTCTACAAAATCACAAGGCAAAACTTTATGCAATATAGACACAGGACAACTTCTATAGACTTTTCTAGCAACAATAGACTTACCAACAGGGGTAAACACATCATAGGGTTCACACAACAATTTAGAGCACACATGAAGCTTAGTAGCAACAAAAGGAGTAATGAAGGAAAGAGCGGAACCCGGATCTAATAAAGCATACACATCATAATAAAAAACCTTTAACATACAAGTAACAACATTGGGCACTTCATCCACTCCTTACCTCCCTTGAAGAGTATAAAACTGATTGTAACATGAAGCACCCCCTTGTTGGCCACCTTGAGCCCTTTGATCAATATAACCACCTTTTCCTTGTTTTGAGCATAAGGACAATCAACAAGCTTATGTCCTACTCTCCCATACCCATAGCAAGCATTCGAATCCCTCAAGCATTTGTCATTATGATTTCTCCCACACTTTTGGCACCTAGTATTAGTCATCCCACCATTGCCACCTTGAAACCTTAGGTTAGACACCCTATCATTAGCAAACCTCTTATTTGGAGCACTAGAGGATCCTTGACCTTGAAATTTATGACCTTGTTGGAAACGGCCACCCTTAGCACCTTGAAAGCCACCATTAAATCGAGCCCTTTTGGACTCCCCACTTCTCCTCTTCTTAATCTTCTCCCCTTCATGTTATTTGGTGTATGTCATGAGTCGGGATAAGTCCATGTCACCCACAAGAATAGCGGTGTGGCACTGTTCATTCACCAAATTGAACATCCCTAACATAAACTTGTTCATTCTTGCCCTAGGATCGGCAACCAAGTGAGGAGCATACTTTGAGAGTTTGTTGAATTTGAGGGCATACTCCCTCACACTCGTAGAGCTTTGCTTGAGATTCATGAACTTCATCTTTTTTGGCTCTCTCAACTCAATAGCGAAGAACCGATTGAGGAAGGCGGCCTTGAACTCCTCCCAAGGAATGACATCATTGTTTCCCTGTTCTAATTTTCATTGCAAACCAAATTTGGGCCACACCCTTGAGTTGATAGGCCACTAGTTCCAACTTCTCCTCCGAATTCACCGCCATGATAGCAAGCACCTTATACACCTCATTAATAAAATCTTACGAATCTTCCTCCATTTTGGACCCATGAAATTTTGGAGGGTTCATCCTTGTAAAGTCCCTCAGTCTTAAGGCCAGACTAGGAGCATGAGGAGCTTGAGCCCCTTGATTCAATTAATTAGTCATAGCATGTGTCAGTATAGTGATGGCATTCCGAAATTCAACTTGCATAGCCCCTTCTCCTTGAGGAGCTTGTTGAGCTGGACCCTTCTCGGGTGTTTAGGCCCTCCGTGGTCTCCCTATTGATAGTGGCATGATCTAAAAGAGCAAAATAGCATTGGTTAGGGGAGGAAGCCTTATCTTTACATCTAGAGTATGACATAGATTATAAAGAAATGAACATTTCTTAAAACGCCTCGTAGCCTCCTATTTATAGTTATGGTGCGCTTCACAACCAGGAATAAGACTCTACTTGTCGTGGCGTGCTAGATTTTCAAGGACTATTAATAACCTAGTGCTTTGATACTAAGCGTTTCACGACCCAAGCCTAGGGTCTAGACGTGATACAGCGAATGGGGAACCGAAGGAACCCCAAACAAGCCTCTTAGTATATCACATATACATTCTTGGTTGCGGAAGCAAAATAAGGTATCAAACAAATAGAAATAGAACATAAGCGAAATGGGGCTAAGGAGTCTCTCATAATACCATAAGCATAATAGGAGTTGAGCTCATAAATACGAACCAACATAATATCCAATGACTCTCCTACTAGTAGATGGGGCGGGGGCCAAGACATCTCCCAGGCTCACCTTTGCAGATAAGTATCCAAAAATATAGATAAGGTCTTAACATAGGCATGAAAGAAAATAGATGTTGTCATCGGATGTGAGGACTCACCAACAACTAACTTCAACGATCCGGCTAGCCACATGGTGGAGGAGGATCAATAGGAGCTCCGCTCCCTACATGGTGATATTATGTAGGCATAAATTATGTGTTAGTACTTGAAATGTACTAAGTATGCGGGGTGCAATGCATCAAGAATCATAGGCATAATAATTAAGATGCATAATTATAATCGATAGGCATAAGCTCAATATGACATGTACAATCAATGCTTAGGTGTAAACATGCTTCAGAATAATCATACCATAACTTGTTTCACACAATAAAGTGACATGACTAGCTCATCCAAATACCTTATGCTAGAGGGTGAGGAATATAGCATGAGTCATGACTCCTTCTAGTAGATAGTGGGTAGTACATAGTATTAAGTCGTAAATGAGAGTGAGACATACGATATGGTTCATAACCCCTTCATGTAGACATTAGGTAATGCATGCTAACAAGTCGTACATGAGGGTGAGGTATATAACATGGTTTCATGACCCCTAGACATTTGCCTTGTACTAGAGGGTGAAGCATACAACATAGTTCATGACCCCTTTTAGTAGACTTCACAATTTACATGAGAACAAGATATAGAATAAGAGCTCAACAATTCACTTGTAGATCATGGAATCTTTTCATGAGTTTAATACATGCTTGGGAGCTCATAAATCACTATAGAAATACTTATTTTGCAATTCATGTAATAGTCTTCTATCAACATAAGAATCATAGTCATGCAAACTTAATCAACATGGTAGGTATGCATACATATGCTCAAAATCATGCAATTTAAGAGTATACGACAAGGAGTAAAATCAATTTAATTTGAAGTCATTTAAATCAACCCACCAACATAGTAGTAAAACCCTCATTTGAGTGTCATAAAATCCATCTTAGAAATTCATCATCATTCATAGTCTAACAATTCATGTCATGTATAGCCTCAGTAAGCATAAATCAACTCATGGAAATAGCTTCAATAGATATTCATGCATACTTAATCAATACTTGGAGAACCCAATCTCAAATCATGTTTATAATGCATAGAGGAGTTTACCCATAAAATATCCAACATTAAAATCATGAAATTTGCTAAAGAGGGAAAGTTTGGCTTCATGGGTGGAAGGAATCCATAAATGAAACCCACATAACTAAAACCTTAAAATTTCTTAAAATTGAGTTGAGGAAGACTTGAGGTTGGTGTTGGGTTCTTGAATTCAAAAACTTGCTCTTGAAATCCTTGAATTTGAATGGGTGATTAGATAATGTTTTGGAGAGGTTTTGATAGGTTTTTGAGTGTTTTTGAGCTTGAAAATGGCCAAAGAAATGAAGGTTTCATGTTTAAATGGGCATTGGGTTATTACCCAAACACCCTTGAACGAAATAGGAAAAATAAGAAAAAAATTGCACTGAGTCACGCCCAGGGCGCTACAGAGTGGCCACTTTTCGACTCCCCGTTGCGAAAATTATTTTTCGCTATGGGACTTCTAAAATTCTAGTGCTACCCTTTTCCCACACAATTTTGTCCCTGAAAAAGAATATAAAGTCGAATTTTCAAAATCATACATGAATTTTAAGATATTCGAGAAATACGCTTATGTGGCATTTAGAAGCACATAAGGGGTGCATGCTTGGACACATGTTGATAGGCATATTAACTACAAGACACGTGTTGCAATTTATTTATAATAAGCACACATGTAGGATAGTATAAAAAATTTCAAAGGACCAAATTACCTCTGCAAAAATGATGAACGAAATTACAATGCATGACAATGGTCACTATCACTTTACTCACAAATTTTCACTTCCAATAATTTGGAATCTCCTCACACTCACTCATATAATCACCACCTGGTACCACAACATACTCTGCAGACTGCAATCGACATAATAAACCTCACTTGTTAATGACTCGTCTAGAACTGTGGTCTATGACTAATCGATGACTGTTAAAATATAGAACGAGAAAAGAGCAAGGGTAAATCTCTAACCAATAATGAGATGAGCTACTGATGGAATGACTCAATAAGAGAATTGATGCTCCCAAAATGACCTCCAATGTCTATTATGAGGTTAGATGTTACATCCAAAAAATAAAAGATCTACTACAATAATAGGAAAAATTAATTTCAGCTCTTTTAAAGAAATGTTGAAAGCTAGGAACAATAATAATTGGACCGAGAATATTTTGTCGTTGTGGAGTAATTTTTTGATGGAAAGCATGAATATTTGGCCAAAAAATGGACTGCAGGGGGAAATTGAAAAGAAAGTAGAGGCTTTAGAGGGAGAAAAAAAATTCCTGAATCAGGAAAATAAATGCTCTAGAAAGAATGTATTTTGTATTTTCTAAGAAATTGGGGTTGGGGCAGAAGTTTGTTAAGAGCTTGTTTGGCTTTAATTTAAAAGTTAGTCAAACTTGTTTTAAACTCTTTTTAACTTATAAAAATATTTGATAATTTTTAAAATAATTTTTAAAAAATTAAAATTTACTTAAAATAAGTTAAAAGTTAAAAGCAATACTCCCTTCTCAACTTTTTATTTTTTAATTTAAAAGTTGTTATAATTTGACTAAAAAATTACCTTTTTACCCTAAATATTTTTTTATTACTTTCTCCCTTCTCATTATTTCAATTCAAATCATAGTCCAATACTCTTCTCACCGCGCTCTCTCTTGACAAAGCTTGGATTCTCTTCTACCGTTGTCACTAATGTAAGTGTCACTATTTCTTTTATTTTTTCATAAGTTTTTATTGCAAAATAGTTATTAGTCCAACTTTTCTTCTTGTTTAACGTATTGGATACTGCAAAATTTTCATCTTAAATTGTGTATATAAAATTTATTTAAATAATAATTTTATATTGATATTAAATTAAAATATAAATTTATTTTATTAGACAGAAAAATTTTAAAGTAATTAATTTTTATTAAAATTATTTTTTCCTGAATGAGGAAAATAAAATGCTCTAGAAAGAATGTATTTTGTATTTTCTAAGAAATTGGGGTTGGGGTAGAAGTCTATTAAGTCTTAGGTGGTAGGACTATTTTGTATTTTCTATAACTTCGGGGTTGATGATTTTTCAACTTCAAATGATGACATTATAATTGTTGTCTCTTCCACCAACAAATCAAAACTTATGACTAGTTAACAAATTGAATTTTTTAAATGGCATTTTAACCCAGAGACTGACCTACGACTCTTCCCTTGGTGACTAGTGATTCAAGGGAAAACAACACAAGGTTCATTAATTTAATTTAGGATTTAATTATATGTTCTTTTTGTAAGTTCTCAAAATTATATTCGTGTTAGATTTTGGTCCCAAAATTTATACACATCTAGATGCATGTATCACAAACACATGATGCCTAAATTAATTATAATTTATTTCATGTATATTATATCAAAGTAAATTCATCACATGTAACTTAGATATATTGAACTTTTAGCTCGTCTTCTCTTATCTCGCTGATGTATCTCCTTTTTCCTCTCTCTTTCCTTCTCTTCCTAGGTACATCTTTTTTAAAATGTATCTAGTATCTCAATATATGTTTCCAGTGTGATTCACATGTATCTAGGATACATTGACTCTTTGCTCGCTCCCTTCTATTTCGCTCGTCTCTTCTTCTCTCGCTTGCCTTTTTTCCTCTTTCTCGCCTTTATCTGTATTTTAAAATATGTTTTGTAGCAAAAATACATGAATTTAGGCGTATTTGATTTAAAATTTCATATGAAATTATTAATTAGTGAGATAATATGTAATTATTTTAAATTATAGAAATAATTAATAAATATGATAGAAATATTGTGCAATTAGATAATTTTCCATGATTTAATACTATCTTTGGACAAGTATACGTGCACCTAATCATTATGATGGTACTCGGAAAATTTAAAATATCAACTGAGAAGTGTGTATAACCTAAACAATAAAACAGAAAAACAGTAAAAAAAATAATTCTGACGAATAAAAACGTTTCTGTTAGTATTTATTTAATTGTTTTGTGGGATATCAATGCAATTTATAAGCTTCATCCACCAAATTATTGCTAGCAATGGGTATTGTCCAATTGAGCCAATGACGTAATTTTATTTTTTTTTTGGTGTTAAGTCACCTACACAATTTAAATACGCTAGAAAATGTATTTATGAAAAATAAGTTGATTTTTTTTTCAGATTTTATTGATCAGTGAAAACTATATTCTAGAAAATATTTTTTAATTTTAATTAATTTTTTCTAAAAAATATTATTGGTCATACCAAACACAAATGAAAAATGTAGCACCTAGTAAATTTCCTTATACAGTACTGGGCAAGTGGACAAGCGACGGTGTATATAAAAATGAGTGCAAGCATCTTGTCAACTTTTATGTTGTGGTCGGATCTTCAACCATGAGCTCCATAGAGAAGATCAAGTGGAAAGTCATCACTTATGTGTTCCGACCAAACAAATATCGACGTATCACTTGAAAGGAAACCTATTCTTATTATTTTTGTACGCCATATCACTTAAACCCGTAATTAAAATTGATGTCTCCCTCTATCCCATATTAATTTAATTTGTGAAGTAATACACATATATTAAGAAAAAAGATAAATTTTACATCATACTTTTTACTATTGATCTTTGTAAAATTATAAATATATAATGTAAATTTATTTCCTAGAAAATATAAAAATTCAATAACTGAAAGAACAAATATGGAAAAAGTTTCAAACATTCATCTTGAACTTTGAAAAATTCAACTATTTTAAACTTTGAAAAAAGTCTCAAAAATTTAATTAATTTGAGACGGAGGGAGTAGTTATTAGGGTATTAACTACCAACCCAATAACTATACAACCTAGTAATTAATTGATCTTTTTATTTGCCACAATATAATTACATGTGTGATGTTAGGTTGCATAAGTATAATTACAAGGTTATATTAAATTTTAAAAATAAAAATTAGTTATCTAAAATTTTAAATTTATATTTAGAAAAAGAAGAGTATTTATTAATAATATTATATTAAGTATTTAAGATATATGTTGTTTTTTGAAAATATGTTAATTAGTAAACATATATATTCCTAACTAATATTATAAACAAATTTATTAATATTATTTAAATCAATATATTTTAATTAAATTAATTATAAAATTAAAATGACAAAATTTTGTTGAACACCAGAAAATGCATTTTTGAAAAAAGAAATATTAATATAATAAATGATAGTAATAGTCAAAAAAAAAAGATAGCGTATTCTATAATCTTATTCGACAATAAATTCTATTTTACTTTAAAAACTAGAATGCTAACAACATTATAGTAATGAAAAAATAAACTAGAATAAATAAAAAATAATAATCTAAACAATTACATGGAATCACCTGAAGAATAAAAATTGAGAACGAAAAGAAAATAAAATATAAATAATAAAAAAGTATAGATTTAAAATATATTAGATAATAAAAAAATTTAAAAAATAAATAAAAAATAAAAATAAAAGGAAGAAAAGAATTTTAAAAAGTTTCATTTAATTACATGATGTAATTACACCAATTTATTATACTCCCTTGGAAATATATTGAAGAGTGTAATTATACCCGATACTTATATTGTCAATTAATTATATCCAATTACATCCAATACTTAAATATGTCAAAAAATATAATTATACCCAATTACATTAAATCACAGATACATAATGCTTTCCAAATAGGCTCTTGGTGCACGGGACATGCCCTTTAGAGCACGCATCATGTCAACTTCACTCTATATTATTAACCGACCTTCCCAGGGTTAGTTTTATATTATTTGCATGGTCAAGTGTAAACATGAACAAGCAGGAGTCAACTTGAAATTAATTTCTCTTTAGTTTTTAATATTTGGCATCTGACATCTTTGGATTAATTTGAATTCAATAATTAAAAGGATAAAGACCCATTAATTTGAATACTCACAATTAAATTAATATTGAGGAATCTCAACTACAGCGCACCAACCCCTCGTGATTGAAAGGGCCAGTTTACACTATCTGCGAATCTTTTTTTTTTTTTTCCGTTTTGAATTTACTTTGCGTTAGCAATTATAGTACAATTAATGAGAAGAACCAGAACTTAAAAAGGTCTTTTATCTTATGGATAAAAATCTTTCCAGGGTCGTACATTTAAGTTTCTATTCAAATTTTACTCAGATTATTGGATTTTATGTAGTTTTGATGACTGATAAAACAATATGAAATATGTTGGTAAATCTCTATAATTATATAAAATTTATAGGATATAAATTTTATAAAATAATTTAAATTATAACAAAATCAGTCCAAATAAATATTGTGGATTAATATAATTGTTACTAGGCTCAATATCATCACATCTTAGAGGCCCACTTAATGTCACGTATCGAATGACGTGTCATCCCAAATCAAACAAAGAAGTCGATAGAATATGTCATGTGTTGAAATTACATGGTATTCCCATCTCAATCACATGCCAATAAAAACGTGTCACATGTACAAGTTATGTGTTCCGACCAAACAAATATCGACGTATCACTTGAAAGGAAACCTATTCTTATTATTTTTGTACGCCATATCACTTAAATTTGATTGGCCGAAAGAAAATTTAATTTCATGATAACTCCTCTATTCTACAACTATATATAAAGATCCTTACAATTCATAATTCACATACAAAAATTTTAACAAAAAGTCAAAAAGAATTCGTGGATCAAAGGCCAAAAATAAAAGTCAAAGATTACAGTTAAGAACAATATAATAATCATGAGAAAGGTTTACACCGTATGAATAACATAGATAAAATACCAATTCTCAAGAAACCGTATGCATAATTCTATATCATTATTTCAAGCCTCACACTTTCTAAGAATATCCATATGGATGGTCTAAATTCCAACGCCTCAAAGGAATATTCCATAATACCTCTTTCATCGTAAGCAAATATAGAGAAGAGGTCGAAAGGGACAAAAATATCCATGGAGTTTCCACACAGAAGGATACAAACCAAGGGTATGTTTGTCCCAAATTAATTCGTCAGTGGTCGGTATAATGATCGGTCACCTTGGCACTCCTCTATTTAACATTTCCTTGTACCTAAGAATAGAAATTTATTAATGAAATCATCAGCTTTCTTATCAACTGCTTCATCTTCCTCAAACGATGACATCACCCTTTCCCTCGTGGTTGCCGGTCGATGCAAATCCACCTCTGCCACTGGCATCTTCTTCTCACTTGCCGACTTCACCAATATCGTCCTGGTCATTAACTTTGCCGCCTGGCACGTGACAGACTTATCTTCTTCTTTTTTATTAGCTATTTGCGGCTCAATATCATCAACTTGGTCTTCATTGTATTGGGGAATGGGGTTGGGTCTCGAACTGAAAGACAAGTTGATGGACTTGATCCGTTGTAGCAGAGACGGAGTATGTTCGAGTTGTGTTAAGTTATTGGAGAAATGGTGAGTGGTGGAGGAAAATGGGTCAGGGAAATTGAAGTTAAAGGACTTGACTCGTTGTAATCTTGTTTTCTTGTCAGTTTTGAGAGTTGAAGTAAAGAAAATAGTTCCAATCATGAGATTTAAGAAGCAGAAGAGAACTGTAGGGGTAAACCAGGAAGCTATAGATTCAATCATGGTTTCTCTATATGTGCTAGCACTTCTCAAGAGAAGATGCAGGATTGATGAATGAAGAGGGAAGTAATGGTTGCAAATTGCAAATGTGGGGATGGTTCTGTTTTCATATAATATAGATGGAGACACTGAATGAAGGCTGGTCGGCACTATTGTAAAATAAAGAAACAAAGGCACGTTGTAGAAGTTGCATTAATTTAATGCCACTTAAATATACGCAAAGTCAAGTTGATTCTCTATTTTATACCCCCTCTTTCTCTCCTGCTATGAAAATACCAATTATCATTTTGTCAAATATTGTATAAAACAAAATAAGGGTCATTTGTCAACATCAACTGATTGACTAGGGGTTGATGGTAACTATCCTTCTATCTTTAAATTACTGAAAAACAAAAAAATCTCCTAAAAGAAGGTTTTAAAAATAAAAAGAAAATACTCCAACTGATCATTTGAGCGCTAACTTATGAAGCCTTGCATACAACTCTTTACCAGGGCACTATGTCCCATTCCTACATCTCTATTTATATCAAGATGTGCATCATGTACGGAGGCTTCAAATTTATTAAAAAAAAAACAACTTTTTCTACACTTTAGAATAAAAGCACAAGTGTGGGCATTATTCATCATTTTGGCTAAGGTGAACTGGTAATACTGCTGATCTTTTAAGAAGTTGGATTAGGAGGGGAGATTTATAACAAAATCAGTCCAAATAAATATTGTGGATTAATATAATTGTTACTAGGCTCAATATCATCACATCTTAGAGGCCCACTTAATGTCACGTATCGAATATTTGATGGAAACAGTACCTGCTTGTACTTGGTGGAACATTTGGAATGAACTAAATGAAAGAATTTTTGAAGACAAAGAGAGCTCCATAGAGAAGATCAAGTGGAAAGTCATCACTTTTTCATATTTTTGGTGTGAAGAACAACGTATACAATTTCATAGGATTACTGTAATTATTTTCTATTAATTTCACTGCTAAAAAAACTGTAAATATCGACGACCAAATACCGACTTTCAGAAGTTGATATTACCAAAAAATACCAATTAAATACCAACTTTCGAGTGAAGGTCGGAAAAAGTTTGGTCGCTTTTGAATAGCGACCTCTTGAGGTCG
>DF361707.1:53722-74080 GCA_000787875.1 Solanum virginianum
TTTTGAGTAAGAGCAACTGGCACAAGAGAATTCAAGCAAGATCTAGAGTTAGGTTTTTTTGTTTGTTCAAAATGTTGTAATCTTAAGAGATTCAAGCAAGACCTAGAATCATTGTTTAGGGACAATAATTATAAGAGATTGTTTTCTTTAAGAAAGTTATTGTTGAGAGTAGGTTTGGCTCTCGTTTGTTACTAGTTAGGTGAGTGAAGTTTGTTGAGTTGAGAGTTACGAGTTTGTAAGTTGACATTGTTCAAGTTTTGAAATAGTGAAGCAGTTGAAATCCTACAAGTATAGGTAGTGGTTGTTTCTCCTTTGAGGAAGGAGTCTTTTCACTATAAGTTTTGTGTTTGCCTTGGTATTGCATTATTACTTATATAGTTAGTACTACTATCCAATGAGGTTTACTAGTAGGGTAGCAGTAGTTGTCTATTCAATTCGTATATCTACTTTATATATTTCAACATACCTTGAAAGCTTATGCACGTAAAGTTCAAATAATATTCATCATCATAAATGGCGGCACTATATGTATTCAAAAGGTGTCAACTAGCACCACTTAACTGAAAAGGTATACTATCTAGATAGGTGAAAAAAATTATTTATTGAATCCCTGAATTTACTCATATATTTCACTTTTTTTTTTCAAAATATATTTTGACACCCCTTGAAAAAAAAATATTTGTAAACAAGTAAAACTTAAGATTATAAATTTAGTCAAGTAAAAAATATTGAACCACTACAACAACAACAACATATTCAGTGTAATCCTATAAGTAGAGTCTAGGAAGAATGAAGTGTATGTGTACCTTATCCTTATTTTGTGTTAGATAAATATTATTCTTGATAGAACACTCGACTTAAGTTTAATTAAAGGGTTCAATTTGCATTTCATTAAAAGTACACGATTAAGAATACTCCTGCCATTATAAGCTCGATTTATATATGTTTTTATTCAATGAATGATATGATCCTCTTTATAAAAGAACAACGACTAAATTTAGATTTGTTTTGCTTAGGTCAAGACAAATTTAAACCTTTTCCCATTTAAATATTTTTAGAATCTTTGCAGGTATGACTATATTATTTTTGATGATTAAAATCGGAACCAACAACAATAGAGTGAGGAACCAGGTCTAGCATATGTGCACCAGTGAAGACATGTAGAGTCCCAGTGGGAATTGGAGTGCTATTTATGGAAATAGAATCAGCACACGATACAGTGAAGCTAGCAGCTTAGGAAAATGACTCATTTACGGAAAAGAATAGCGTGACCTACTCAAGAAAGGAGTCCTATATGGAAGGTCTCTAGGGTTCAATATAAATATATTCATCAACCTTAGATGACACAACTTTTGCAATTTGAAATCGGCAAGAGCATTCAACAAAAGCACGGGCACTTGGCGAGAGCACTCAAACAAGAATTAGAGTTAGGTTTACTTGATTGTTCAAGTCTATTTGACAATCTTCTTAGAATCTTTGTTTAGTGACAAAAATTGTAAGAAGTTGTTTTGTTTTTCTTTGAGAGAGTTGTTGCTTGAGAGTGGGTTTGATTCTCAGAGTTGAGTGTGTTGCAAGAGTTGTAAGTTGAACATTGCTTGTTTGAAGTTAATGAAGTTGTTGAAATCCTACGAGTGTAGGTAGTGGTTATTTCTCCCTTGAGTAAGGAGTTTTTCCACTATAAGTTGTTTGCCCTTTGTTACTGCTTTAGCAAACTCGTTGGTACTGTTTATTGAACCTGGTTCACTAGAAGTTTAGGGGCACTAATCCTTTCAATTGGTATCAGAGCAGGTCTTTTCAAAACAAGGCTAACTACCTAGAATGATGAATCATATTGAAGGTGAACATCCTGATCTTTGGAATGTGGTACTCAACGGGCCAACTATTCCAATGAAGAATGCCTCTACTGAGGGTGCTCCAAGGGCACCCAAGAAACGTAGTGAATGGAATAATGCTGAAAAAATTGCCATCAGAACAATGCTAAGGCAAAAAAGATCTTGTTGTGCAGTATTGGTCCCAATGAATACAACAGGATATCGTTATGCCAAGATGCTAAACAAATCTAGGATACTATGGAAGTTGCTTATAAAGGTACCTCTCAGGTGAAAAAGGCTAAGATTGATAATCTCAATCGACAGTATGAGGTGTTCAAAATGCATGAAGGCAAAACAATATATGCGATGGAAACCAGGTTCTCCACCATTGTCAATGAAATTTACTCCTTTGAAAGCTGCTAAGTGTGTTACCTAAATCCTAGGAAAGCAATGTTGAAGCTATCATCGAAGCCAAGGATCTAGACACTATGACTATAGATTAGCTATTAGGAAACCTGGTCACTTATGAATTCAGGAAGAATCAGGACTACGAAGAAGAAAACATGGCCTTGATCACCAAGAAGTTCTGAAAGCCACGGAGAAGGAGGACTACGAAGAAGAAAACATGGCCTTGATCACCAAGAAGTTCCTATAGGTGCAGAGAAGAGGAAAGGCTGGACAAAGAAGAACCACTCAACAAACAGTTGAGAAAGATCTGAGGGAACAATTATACCACAAGTGTGGTAGCCCTGACCATTTCATCAAGTTTTGTCCACTCTGGGCACTTGAGTACAAGAAGAACAATCCAGAGAAGCTCAAAGAAACCAAGGATGAACCCTATGTTCACAAGGACAGAAGGATGATGAGTCAGGAAGTGGATTTTTCAGTGCAAAGAGCATTAGCTGTGCTAGCTGGCAATCCTGGTGAAGAATCAGATGGTGAGACTTCAGAGAATCAATCTCTCATGGCCGTTGAGGAACCTAAAAAATATGACTTCCTCGCTCTCGTCGCCATGGATGAATTCGATGATGAAGGAGGTAAGGAACAGATAACTGAAGTTGTTGATTCCAATGCTGATGAAGCTGAAACTGAGCAGGAAAATCTGGCACTGATGGCAGGAGCAGGTTCTCATGATTAGGATAGTACTCTACTAGATACCAAGGTATGTATTGAACAAGGAAAAACCAATATTCTTACTTATTCCAAGAGAAAGCATGAGTCCCTGTCGCATATCCTAATTGAAGCTTATCTGACCGTTTGTCACTCTAAGGACCTTCTTTTGAAAGATAATGCTCTGCTGAGAACTAAGAATGTCAACCTTGAGAACGTCAATAAAAAACTACAGTTGAAGATTGATGGTCTTAAGTCCTCCAGGAAAGAGAAAAATGTCATGAGTGTGACCCAATCTGATCTAGAAGAAAAGGTTAAGAAGCTAGGCAATATGAGTCATAAGAATGAGGTTCTCCTGAAAGAACTCGACAAGATCAAACCTAAATTAGAGCACACTATGAAGTGGACCAAGTCCTTTGCTATGCTCTATGATATGCAGTAAGTTCAGTCCACCACCAAGTATGAGATTGGGTTCAAAATCAAGGAACCCAAGAATCAAACAATATATCATGGTGTTATGTGCACCTTGTGTGGGATGTCCACACATTTAAGAGAGAACTACAATAAAAATGCCAAAGCCCTCAATAGTAACATCTCATACATTAACAAAAATCATGAAAGGGGTAATCGAAGAAGGGGAACAAGACAAAAGTATTCTCATAAAAGAAATAGAAATAGGACAGACAGAAGATACCCTCCTAAAACTAATAGGAATCAGTTAGGTGGAAGGTATCGCCCAAGTTTAGTTGGTTTGATAATGAAGCAAGATCCCCCCCCCCAGAACCAACAGGAACCGGTCAGATAGAAGACACACACCTACATCTAACTAGTTTAGTGATAAAGGTAGATACATTACCAAAACTACCAGAGCTAGAAGAACTAACAAGGATCTTTCTGCTTAGGCAAAAAGGGATGTCATTCACCCTTTTTACAATTAAAAGGGACCCAAGTGGATCTGGGTACCCAAATCTCACCTCTGTTAATTGTGCAGGTACCAGTAAAAGGAAAATGGAAGCAGGGGTAGTTAGATAGTGCATGCTCCAGGCACATGACAGGTGACAAATGCAAATTCCTTCTACTGAGTGACTTCCAAGGCGGATATGTAGGCTATGGAAATGGAAAACAAGGTGAAATTAAAGGCATTGGAAAGGTTGGACCATCTATGTCCCAATGCATTGAAAATTTATACTACGTGGAGGGTCTGAAACATAACATCCTAAGTGTCTCTCAAATGTGTAACAAAGGAAATGATGTACTCTTCACTGCATCAAATGCAAGGTGATAAATATAGTATCCAAGAGGCTAATCTTGAGGGGGAAGAGATGCAAAAATATGTATAAGGTGGATATCCATGGTCTGTGTCAACCAGAGATGAAGTGTTTGAGCGCCATGAGTGATGCATCTTTACTATAGCACAAAAGGCTAGGACATGCCAGTTTCTCTACAATCAATAAATTGATCCTCAAGGAACTGGTTCTGGGACTGCCTGAAAAATCAATGAAGATCAAGTGTGTGGAGCATGTGCTCAGGGTAAGCACGTTAGGAGCAACTTTTAATCGGTAGGGTTGGTCAGCACCAACAAACCTTTGGAACTGGTTCACATGGATTTTTGTGGACCTATGAGAGTACTAAGCAGAGGTAGTAACAAGTACATTTTTGTTCTTATAGATGATTACTCAAGATTCACTTGGACCTTCTTTATAAAGTCCAAAGAGAAAATGCTTGACATGTTTGTTATGTATGCTAAAATGGTCCAAAAGAATCTGAATTGCGAAGAGCTTGAGAACTGACCATGGTACAAAATTTGATAACTCCAACTTCCTCATATTTTGTGCTGAAGATAGGGTGACTCACAACTTCTCAGCCCCGAGAACTCCTCAACAAAATGGGTTTGTGGAAAGAAAGAATAGAACTTTCAAAAATATGGCTAAAACCATGTTAATAACTAGTGATCTTCCACAAAGCTTCTGGCCCGAGGCTATGAACACCGCTTCTTACCTTATTAACAGATGCATGATCAGACCCATCTTGAACAAGAAACCCTATAAATTACTTAAAGGAAGAAAACCAAAACTAGCATATCTTAATTCCTTTGGCTATGTCTGCTATATACACAACAATGGAAAGGAGGCTCTGGGCAAGTTTGACGCCAAAAGTGATGAGAAAATCTTCATTGGTTACTCTTCTCACAATAAAGATTACAAAGTATACAATAAAAGAACCAGATGTATAGAAGAAAATGCACATATTATATTTGATGAGGCTAATCAAGAGGTCGAGAAAGTTTTTTAGGAACAGGCACATAGCAAGGACACAATCGACAGCTGACTACTAGAGAGAGTCAAATGATGAGGGTGACAGGGAGAAGGGAAGTGGACCAAGTCCATTAACTCAAGGTGATGGGGAGAGAGTGGTGTCACCTCCTATAGCAGTCTTTCCTCATATTGGAAACAATTCATCAAGGATGCCTCACCCAGGTGAACCTGGTCCCTCTGATATAACCAAAACTAGTTCTTTGCCTGACGATACAGGACATAATTAGAAACACAAGACCTTCCATCCTCTTGACAATCTGCTGACCCATCTCGAATTAGGAATGTCCACCAGATCAAAGCTCAGAAACATGTATGAGTTCTCTGCATACGTGTCCCTGGTTGAACCAAAAAATATTAAAGAAGGATTGCTTGATCAAGAATCAATAGCTACTTTGAGGAAGAACTTCTATAGTTTGAGCACAAGAAGGTATGGCATCTGGTTCCCCCGCCCCAAGGCACATCCAATTTTATGCTTTGGATGAGAGGCAAGAGGTTGATGAAGTCTCCAATATTGTCACCCGTATGTTGAAAATCTTTGACTTTGATATGTATGCATTGATTGATCTAGGTGCCATTCTTTCTTTTATTACCCCCTTTGTTGCCCAAAAGTTCCATGTTGACCCCGAGTTGTTGCATGAGTCATATGAAGTGTCTACTCCAATTGGTATATCTACTGTTGCTAGGAAGTTCATAGAAGTTGTCTTATTTGCATCTTGCATAAAGTGTTTCTTTGTGACCTTGTTGAGTTAGACATGGTTGATTTTGATATTATTTTTGGAATGAATTTGTTGCATGCATACTATGCTTCTATTGATTGTAGAACCCGTAAGTTCAAGTTTCAATTTCCAAATGAACCCGTCCTTGAGTGGGAAAGTCAAGATGTGGTGGTTAGGGGTAGATTCATCTCTTGTATTAAAGCTCATAAGTTGATCTCTAAGGGGTATGTTTACCATCTTGTGAGGGTTGGAGATGTGGAGTCTAAAGTCCTTTCGATAGAGTCGATTCTGGTTGTAAATGAGTTTCTTGATGTCTTCCCAAATGGCCTTCCTGGTCTTCCTCCTGAAAAGGAAATAGACTTTGGCATAGACCTCCTCTCCAACACTCAACCCATTTTTATTCCCCCTTATCGTATAGCCCCAACGGAGTTGAAGGAATAAATAAGGGACTTGTTGGAGAAGGAATTTATTAGACCTAGCCAATTACCTTGGGGTGCTCCGGTATTGTTTGTGAAAAAGAAGGATGGGTCCCTTAGGATGTGTATTAACTACCGGCAACTTAATAGAGTCACCATCAAGAATACGTATCCTCTTCCAATGATTGATGATTTGTTTGATCAATTGCAAGGGGCTAGCCATTTCACTAAGATTGATCCTCGATCCGGGTATGATCAAGTGAAAGTGAGGGAATGTGATATTCCTAAGACCTTCCGGACTAGATATGGGCTCTATGAATTTGTGGTAATGTCTTTTGGTTTGACTAATCCACCGACCATCTTTATTTACCTAATAAATGGGGTCTTTAAACCCTACCTTGATTCCTTTTTTTGTGGTCTTCATTGATGATATTTTGATCCATTCTCGTGGTAAGGAGGTGCATAGGGCCTATTTAAGAGTTGTGTTGCAAAGATTGAGGGAGGATAAATTGTATGCTAAACATGAAAGGTGCGAATTTTGGTTGAGGGAGGTTGCTTTCCTAGGACATGTAGTGTCGGGGGATGGTATAAAGGTGAATTCAAAAAAGACCAATGTGATTAGGAATTGGCCTAGACCATTGACCCCATCAGATATTAGAAGTTTCTTGGGCTTAACGGGGTATTATCAAAGGTTCGTGAATGGGTTCTCTTTTATTGCTTCTCCTATGAAAAAATTAACTCAAAAGAAGGTTAAGTTTGTGTGGACCGATGAATGTGAGAAGAGCTTCCAAACCTGGAAAGATAAGATTGTGTCCACTCTTATGTTATCACTACCGAATGGGCTTGAGGGATTTGTTGTTTATTGTGATGCTTCTAGGGTTGGTTTGGGCTGTGTATTGATGCAAAATGGTAAGATCATAGCCTATGCTTCTAGACAACTCAAAGTGTATGAAAAGAACTACCCTACCCATGATCTTGAGTTAGCCGCTGTTGTATTTGCATTAATGATTTAGCGTCATTGCTTTTATGGGGTGCATGTTGATGTGTTCACTGATCATAAGAGCCTACAATATGTCTTCACTTAAAAGGATCTCAACTTAAGGCAAAGGAGATAGTTAGAACTTCTTAAGGACTATGATATGAGTATACATTATCATCTTGATAAGGCAAATATGGTAGCAGATACTTTGAGTAGGGTGTCTATAGGTAGCGTAACTCAAGTTGATAGTAGTGATAAGGAGATGGCTGGGGAGGTACATCAATTGGCTAGATTGGGAGCTAGGTTGAAGAAGGTTGGTAATGGCATATTGTTGTTGTTGATGGTTCTAGGTCTTCCTTGATTGATAATGTGATAGAAAAATAATATCTTGATCCCTCCTTGTTGGAATTGAAGGCCATGGTAAAAGACGGCAAGGTGGAGATTTTCTCTTAATGGGGAGATGGTGCCTTTAGGTACCAAGGTAGGTTTTATGTACCGTGTGCTGATGGTTTGATAGGAAAGATCCTTGATGAGGCTCGTAACTCTTCTTATTCTATCAACCCTAGTTCCACCAAAATGTATAGAGACTTGAGAGAGGTGTATTGGTAGGGAGGCATGAAGAACGACATTGAAAAATTTGTTTCCTGTTGTCATAGTTGCCAACAAGCCAGAGTCAAACATCAAAGGTCGGGTGGTCTAACCCAAGACATTGAGATTCCTACTTGGAAGTGGGAAGTGATTAATATGGACTTTGTGGTTGGGTTGCCTAAGACTAGAAAGGGTTTTGATTCCATTTGGGTAGTAGTTGATAGGATGACAAAATCGGCTCACTTTTGCTTCGTGAAGACCATATATGGGGTTGAAGATTATGCAAGGTTGTACATTCATGACTTGGTAGGGTCGCATGGGGTTCGTTTGTCCATTATATCAGATCATGGGGGCACAATTCACTTCACACTTTTGGATGCCCTTTAGAAGGGGTCTTGATACTAAAGTTAAGCTTTCTACGGCCTTCCACCCTCAAACGGATGGCCAAGCCGAGAGAACTATCCAAACCCTTAAGGATATGCTTAGGGCATGTGTGTTGGAGTTTAAAAATAGTTGGGATGATCATCTTCCGTTGATTGAGTTTGCCTACAACAATAACTATCATTCTAGTATCGATATAACTCCATTTGAGGCTCTCTATGGGAGATGTTGTAGATCACCGGTTGGTTGGTTTGAGGTTGGTAAGGTAGCTTTATTAGGACCAAATATGGTTATGGAGGCTCTAGAGAAGGTTGGGATGATTAGAGAAAGGTGGAAGACGGCCCAAAGTCACCAAAAGTCCTATGCCGATGTGAGGGGAAGGGATCTTGAATTCCAAGTTGGTGATTGGATTTACTTGAAGGTGTCACCCTTGAAGGGTGTGGTCTGATTTATTAAGAAGGGCAAGTTGAGCCCAAGGTATGTGGGTCCTTATAGGGTGATTAGAGGGATTGGCAAGGTAGCTTATGAGGTGGAATTGCCTAGGGAAATGGATTTGGTTCATCCGGTGTTTCATGTGTCCATGTTGAGAAAATGTGTGGGTGATCCGAATGCCAATGTACCTTTTGATGTTGTTGGTGTCTTTGAAGATAATTTGACCTATGAAGAGGTTTTGGTTCAGATCTTGGATAGGCAAGTAAAGAGATTGAGAAACAAAGAGGTCGCTTCCATTAAGGTCCTTTAGAGGAATCAACAAGTTGAGAGTGCTACTTGGGAGGCCGAAGCGGACATACAAAAGAGATATCCTTACCTTTTCCACTCCACTCAAGCGTAAGGTATTGATCCAAGTCCTTCATTTGATCTCATGTCTTAAGTTTAGCCCCATGCCATTGCCTATATTCATGTTTAAATTGACAAGTTCATAATGGTTTTATGCTTATGATGAAGTTTTTTTGAAATGATATTTAAGTGCATTATTGCATCTCTATGTGGGCTGAAATTTTTGTGTTTGTGCATCTCATATGAGTCTCTTTGATATTCGAGGATGAATGTTCCCAAGGGGGAGATATTGAAACGACCCCAAAAAGTGTCCAAAAATGTGCCTCGGAAGTTTCCAGAATTGTATTTTCCATATATCTCAAATTTCGTTCGTGATATCGAAAATCCAACTTCATATTCTTGTTTAGGGGGTCAAAATTAGGGGTAAAAGGGTCTAACCCTAATTTTAGAGCAACCGCATAAAATTCAAAATTCCCAAAATTCAAATTCTAGAGAGTTTTTTGCGCCCCTGGCGCGACACGCCAAGGGCACGCACTAGTGTTAAATTTTGCCTAGTTTTGACTTCGGTCTAAGACTTTTAAGTGTAGGGCCTAAGTGTTCCCAAATGTTAAAATGCCTATAGTTAACCATTTTCACCCTTATATCATTTAAAACATTCCCCAATACTCATTCAAACACCTAGCCAATATTGCACACTATGTTGAAGCTCATGAAATTGTAACTATTTTGATATGTTTTGAGGTATTAAACCAAGGTCTATTATAAGATTTGATGAAGGCATTTGATGTACATAAATGCATGTATATGGTGCTCTCTATATAGTGTTGGAATGTGACCATGCCGTTCCCAGGGGTTGTGCGTCGGGTAACCTTGTTGGGGCTTTGTACCCATCAACCTATCGGGGGATTTGTACTCTGGCACTAAGGATAGTAGGGTGCGATGATCCACCAACCTTGTTGGGGGTTTGTACCCATCAACCTATGGGGGGTTCGTACTCCGGCACCAAGGGTGATAGGGTGCGACGATCCACCAACCTATTGGCAGAGTTTATACCTTAATTACTAAGGGCGGTAGGGTGTGAAGATCCACAATAGTTAATGGTCTCTTCTTACACATATGTTATGTCCTACGTAAGAATGTTTTACTTAAGCATTAATCATACATGTCATATCATTATTATGCTAGCGATTGACTATTTCTATGTATTTCGACTATGATGCCTATCTCTTATTGCATTGCATCCTACATGCATAGCATATTCAGATGTACTAACATATACTCTATGCCTATGTGATGTCATCATGTAGGAATCGGTGTACCGCTTGATCATCCTCCTCCTCCACGTGGTTAGTACGACTTCCATTAAGCTTGTTGGTGAATACTCCATTCCGGGGATGTTACTCATGATCTTTTGCTATGTATTAAGACTTTCTCTTTTACTTCCTCCATGTGGCTAGTACGAATTCTCTTAAGCCAGTTGGTGAGTCTTATTTTCGAGGGACAATATCAATGTTCTCATGTTATGTACTAAGAGTATCTTTCTTTTATGTATATATTGACTAGAGGGTGAGCCCAGTTGCTTTGTCTTGGCCCCTGCTCTTATCTATGTAGTAAAGGTGTTGTTGGACAAGATATGTATCTATGCTATGAGTTTGACTCTATTGACTCTTGATGTTTTGATATGAAAGTTACCCTTAGTCTCTATTTCCCTTGTTTATGTTTATCTCTTATTGTCTTTCTAATTACTTTTGCGATCAAGAATGTGTAATGATATGCTATGATGCTTATTTGGGGTTCCTTCGGGTTCCCCATTCACCGGTCACATCTAGGTCTTAGGCTTGGATCGTGATGAATCTTCTTAGAGTCTTTGTTTAGTGACAAAAATTGTAAAAAGTTATTTTGTTTTTCTTCAAGAGAGTTGTTGCTTGAGAGTGGGTTTGACTCTCAGAGTTAGGTGTGTTGCAAGAGTTGTAAGTTGAACATTAATCGTTTGAAGTTAGTGAAGTTGTTGAAATCCTACCGAGTGTAGGCAGTAGTTGTTTCTCCCTTGAGCAAGGAGTTTTTCCACTATAAGTTGTTTGCCCTTCGGTACTGCTTTAGCAAACTCGTTGGTACTGTTTATTGAATCTGGTTCACTAGAAGTTTAGGGGCACTAATCTTTTCAAATATAGAAGAAGAAAATCGATATATAGCTTCCAGGAGATAGTAATGGTAGAAACGTGAACATTATAATTAAATGCTTCTCATTCTCCATAGGATAAAATTAAAGAACAGAATAAATATTACTCTAGTAAAATACTCTTTCCATCCTATACCGGTAATCAACTTTTTCCTTTACATGCACCTTTCAAAATCATAACTAAGATGGATAGTATTACTAATTAATTTATTGTATAATAATTTTTCCAAAACTTTACAAACTTTTCTAGATAAACATATTACGTTTTTCGATAAAGTCGAGAGGAGGGAAATTCACGTAGAATAGAGTAACCAAATTCACATTATGAAAAAATTTGAGCTGTCAGCATCAACTTTAATCGAAACTATAATGATATTAAATTTTATTTCACACAATAAACACCTGAAGGTCTTTTAGTTTGTCACTTTTTCAAACATTCTACTTGAGTTGTGCAAAAGGTAGTGAGTCACTAACCAATCAGATTTGTAATTTAAAAAATCAATAACAAAAGAAAATGAGTTTTAAGAGTTATATCCCATTTGTTAGTGCAATTAATTTTTCTTTGACTATAGATTATCAAAATTTAGTGTAATTGATATTTCATAGTTAGTATTTGACCATAGATATTTAAAGTTTAGTTTAGATAATATCTGACCATAAATTTAAAATTTTAATGTAATTAATATTTGACCATATAAATTTAACTAAATTTAATTTAATTAATATGTTTTTGGCTAGATTTTGACCATAGACTGTTAAAATATATGAACAAATAGAAGTATGGGTGTGTTTGGTTAGAAGGAAATGTTTTAATTTTTACAAAGAAGTTTTTCAACTTATTTTCTAATATTTTCTAAGTAAACAAAAAAATATTATAGCATAAACAGGGTCCGAGTAGGATAGGTTGGGAAGTAGGGTCTCGAGGTGGTATTGTCATATTTTTTTTGTGCTTTTGTTATTTTTTAAGGACTATTTTGAACTAATTTTTCTTGAATCGGGGTTTTATTTCAAAGCAACTCTCGATTTCTACAGTAGCGATAAGACTACATTAAATATGTTATTATTATTTTTATATGTAAAAGATTTTTTACGAAAAAAACATATTGACTAATCAAACAAAACAAAATAAAAAAATATTTTCTAGAATACCGTGATATCCTTCTCTAGACAGAGAAAGCGTACATTGAACTGAAACCTATACACACTTATGTGTGAATTTCTTATATTCAGTGTTTTACACTCCTCCCTTTAGTTGCTATTCTTAAATCGTAGGCCTCCTTCCTCCGTTCTCACAAAATAGCTCTAAAAAATAAAAGAGATGTTAATTGTCAGGCCTCTTACCTCTTTTTCAGACCACAAAACTCACCCTTAAGACAAAAAATTTGAGCTACCACCATCAACTTTACCTGAAGAATCAATGGAAGATTCAATCTTTGATGAAAGAGAGAAATTGATGGTTTCACCATCATGTGGAATCCCGCATATAAGAAAAGCCCATTTCTTGAATCCTATCATTTCTACCATTGAAGGTCCAACTTTGAAGCTTCCTTCTATTCCCTTCCCATTCAAATATGTTATCCCTAGGATGTCACCTTCCATGGATGTAACAGATGGAGGGATCAACCAAAAAAATGGAGGACATAGGTTGAAAGGATGGAGTGTGTCCATCACCATGTATGAAAATTTGTTAGAATTTATGACGCAGTCATAAGTTCAGTTTATAAAGTTCAAACAGATAAAAAACTAATTTTTGGGTTGGTAGAAAGGTGGTATTGTGAGACTAACACTTTTGTTTTTCCATGGGGTGAAGATGCTGTTACTCTTGAAGATATGCTTTTGGGAGGGTTTTCTATTTTAAGTGACCTTGTTTTGTCCCCCTTCAATCTCTTGAGCTGGTAGTGATTCAAGAAAATCATGAAAAGTTATGAAAATAATTAATTGGAAAGAAGGACAATAATCGTAATAGGTGGTTGAATCGTTTCATGAACAATGGTAGCCATTATGATCATAAAGCTTTTCTTTCTCTTTGGTTGTCAAAATTTGTGTTATCAGGTAAAGGGAGGCACTTATTTTCTCTGCTATAGTCAATTTCACAAGAGGTGTGCCACTAGCACGTGCGCCTTTTGTTCTTGCTATCATATATAGGGATTTGGGCTTGTTTAAATAAGCGATGATATTGGCTTCATCAACTAGGAATAGAGACAGAGTTGATATTCTGAAATTATGGTCGCCGATGTTCTTTCTTCAGGTTTGGGCTTGGGAGAGGCTGGTGTCTTTGTGGCCACAGCTAGCTCAGAATTACAATATAGTTAGTAGGGTGAGAATAGGTCAATGACACAATGTAAAACAATTAAGTGTAATTAATACGAGGACTACTATTAACTTCCTTGGAGAGTTGTTTCAATGGAGGCCATAAGCCTTGGCCATGGAAGGTTGGTTGATTCCTTAGTTTTAGAAAGAAAAAGAAGAGTCGACAAAAGATGAAGGGAAAAATTTGGATCTATAAGTGAAGTCTTTCATTTGATGCTTGAAGGCATCTGAGCTTGTTGTATTTGATTGTCAAGAGCCCAATCGACCAAATCGGGCAGCAATACAATTTGTATATGATCAAGACTTCCTTAAATAGATTCCTCGCTCATCTTCAAGTCCAGAACTTGCTTGGATCAACTATAGCAGACTTATTGATTCTGGTTTGAGGTTATACTATCCAGCTAGGCCATTTGAACCAGATGTAACTAGACAGGATTTTAAATGGTGGAATAAGAAAATATTAATTCTAGCTGATGGAGGGGAAACATATCAGGATATTTCTGATGTACTGACTGAGTACCCTATTGTTTCTCCTGGTTTTCTCCCATGTTAAAACAAGTGAAAGTAGAAACTCTTCCAGATGCTCCTTGTTAGTTGAGTGATTCCAAAGTCAGTGTCATTAGTTTAGGAGTTTTTTACGTTTCAACTTTAAGAGTCCTAATTAGTTTATATTAGTCAGCTAGCAGGTCATGGGATAGTACTAAACTAGTACCCTATTTTTTCTCTAGATCTGTTGTTTTTCAAGTACCATTTAAAGTATTGTATCATTGTTTTGTGAAAGCAATAAAAAGAAAAGCAACAAATCTAGAGGAAAAATAGGCCACCAGTTTAGTACTAACCCATGACTTGCTAACTGACTAACATAAGCTTATTAAGACTCTTAAAGCTAAAATGTAAAAGATTTCTAAACTAACAATAACTTTTGAATTAGTCAACTAACACTTTCCCTTGATTCAAAATCACACAGTCCCAATTTCAACCTTAAACTTCATGCTTAGCCTTAGGAAGAGACTTTGTAAATATATCTGTTGCTTGCTCATTTGTCCCACAAAATGAAAGAACATTTTTCCATCAGCTACCAATTTCATAATGAAGTTATATTGCATATCAATATGCTTAGTTCTACCATGGAAAGAGGGATTTTGAGCCATATCAATTGTTGATTTGTTATCACAAAAATCTTAGTAGCCTCCTTTTGCTTATAATTAAAATTTGCAAGTATTTCCTGAGCCATAAAGCTTGCTGTGCTGCTAAAGTTGCTGTGGTATACTCTGCTTTAGATGTCGACAAAGCTACTGTCTCCTAGTTTTTTGAACTCCATGTCACAACTGTCAGACCAAGGCTGAAACAACTTTCGGAAGTGCTTTTTCGATCATCCAAGAATCCTACATAATCACTGTTAGTAAAGCCAACCAATCTGAAATTCTGTGCTTTAGAATACCAGATACCAAAGAAGTTCTTCTCTAGGAAAAGAAGTTCAGGACCTGTGGGCCTTCTACCTCCATGCGACATTGCTTCGTCAAGCAACATAATGAAGGATTCTTTTCGCAGCACCAAAATGTTGCTTGTGGGACTTTGCTAAAATATGGACACAACACTAACAAAAAAGGCAATGTCAGGTCTAGTATGCGTTAGATAATTCAAGCTACCAACTAAGCTTCTAAAAAATTTCAGACTTACTCTCTCAGTTCTATCTGCACGTTGCAACTTCTCATTAATATTCATTGGTGTAGCCGTTGTTCCACAGTTTATCATATGGAGTTTTTTCAAAAGATCATCTGCATATTTCTTTTGAGAAAGAAAATATCCATCTTTATCTTGCTTTACCTCAAGCCCCAAAAAGTATTTTAATAAGCCCAAGGACATCTCAACATTTCTCATCATACTAGACTAGAAATCATTAACTAATGACTTTGAGGAACCAATATAAGTCATATCATTGATGTAATGACAGACCACCAAAAATCCACCAGTACCTTCTTTCTTCAAGTATAAAGTAGGCTCTTTGTCACTTCTTGTGAATCCGCTACCTTGAAAGAATGAGTCAATTCTGCTATACCATGCACGTAGAGCTTGCTTTAGCCCGTAAAGAGCTTTTCTTAACTTGTAGACTTTGTTCTCGTTGCCATTAATTATAAAGCTTTGAGGTTGTGAAACATAAACCTCCTCTTCTAAATTTCCATTTAGGAAAGCAGACTTCACATCAAATTGATATGGGCAAGTGCAATTGCACAGCCAAAGCCAAAACAACTCTGACAATTTCAAATTGAGTAACAGGAGAAGATGTTTTGTCAAAATCTATACCTTGTTATTGTGAATATCTTTTCGCTACAAGTCGAGCTTTGTTCTTTTGAATGCTCTCATCTACATTATACTTTGTTCAAAACACCTATTTGAGTCCTTTTATGTTCTTTCCTTCAGGTGCATCAACTAACTCCCATGTAGAATTTGTTTTAATTGCTTGAATCTCTTCAATTATAGCACTCAACCATTCAACTTGTTCTACTGCTTCTTCATAACAGATAGGATCTAAAACAACCAAAGAAAATTGACAAGAAGTATTTACAATATTAGAGTATTTGGATTTGATTTCCTTTCCCTTGTTGATCTTCTTAGTGGAATCGGGTCAACTAAAGACTCATCAGATGCTGCAACTGTTTCTGGTACAATTGATGAGCTAACTAATGATATAGGAGAAGAATTGGGTGAATTTCCAAGATCTGTTGCAGGTTCTTCATAAGTAGATAACAATCCCTATATCAAAGTTCCGACATGCATCCTCATTAAACACAGCATTTCTGCTTATAATCACTTTGCCACTTATGGGATTATATAGACGATATGCTTTGAATTGAAGACTACAGCCAATGAAAATGCATGTTATAGATTTTTCATCAAGCTTAGAGTGAAAATTAACCAAAGCATGTGCTATACAATCAAATATTCTTAGATGGCTTACCTGAGGCTTCTTACCATTCCAAGCTTTAAGAGGTGTTGTGTTCCAAACAACCTTTGTTGGTAAGATATTCAAAAGATAAACAACCATCACAATAGCTT
Source organism: Solanum virginianum (assembly GCA_000787875.1). Taxonomy (NCBI): domain Eukaryota; kingdom Viridiplantae; phylum Streptophyta; class Magnoliopsida; order Solanales; family Solanaceae; genus Solanum; species Solanum virginianum. Next base: position 70,362 of record DF361707.1, read on the forward strand.
CTCCCCAAAAATAATCTAGCAGATCCTTTACTTTCAGTAAACTTCGAGCCATTTCCACCACCATCCTATTCTTTCGCTCAGCCACATCATTCTGCTCTGGTGTATATGGTGCTGTAAGTTCCCTCCGAATTCCATTATCATCACATAATACATTGAAATTATTAGATAAGAACTCACCGCCTCGATTGGTACAGAGTGTTTTTATCTTGTTGCCACTCTGATTTTCTACATAAGCCTTAAATTTCTTAAAATTCTCAAAGGTTTCTGATTTGAATTTCAAGAAATAAACCCAACTAAAGTGGCTATAATCATCAGTAAACATAAGAAAAATACTTACTTCCACCAAGGGATTCTATTTTCACTGGCCTACACAAATCAACATGTACAAGTTCAAGACAAACTACAATCCTCCATGATTTTCAAATTGGAAATGATTTCCTAATTTGCTTCCCAAAGATACATCCTTCACACAAGTCAAGTTCATTGATTTTGGTAAGCCAATAACCATATTTTTTTGAACCAAAAGTTTCAACCCATTAACATGCAAATGTCCGTAATGTATGTGCCACAAATTAGTCTCATTCTTTCCTTTAACAACTAAGGTAGTATTACCAACATTTGAATCAAGGGGAAACATTTTGTTTTGAGTCATAGGCACACAAGCTATCTTGTGTCAATTTTTTTTTGTCTTTTATGCCACATGCATTATCATAAAAAACAACTAAGTAGCCACATGTCATTATTAGCTAACAATTAACAGTTTATAAGCCAAAGTAGGGACATATTGCACATCATATAAAAGTTTCACATTACCTTGGAAAATTTGTATTTCAACTGTACCTTTCCCTTCAACATGCACTTGTTTATCATCTCCTAGCTGCACCTTGCTTTTCTAGGACTCATCGAGATCTCTAAATAGAGACTTCGAACTTACCATGTGATTGGAGAATCCGCTATCAATGAACCAAACAACATTCATATTTCCAGTTATCAGGGAATGGGCCATAAACAACTTACTTTCTTTTTCCATTTTTTGTGTAAAATTTGTCTCGTTCTGCTCATCCATTTGATTAGTCAAACAGTCAGCTTCTTTGTTGCCAAATTTCTTGCAATATCGACATTGAATTTTGCCTTTGTATTGACAGGATTCACCAACTTGATTCCTTCTTTTATCGCCACTGCCACCATAGCTTCGACCATTAAAATTGCCTCTGCCATATCCCCGTCCTACTGAGTTTTCTGCTTTTCCCTTGCAGGAAGACTCCCCTTTAACTTGGAATGCCTTCTCTTGAACTTTCTCATGGGACCTATTTATCCTATCTTCATGAGCTAGCAAGGAACTCGTTAATTCATCAAACAATAGGTAAATAGGTCCTTAGATTCCTCAATTGTAGTAACAACATGCTCAAATTTGGTGGTTAGACTTTTCAAAACTTTAGATACAACAATCCAATTATCAATTTTTTCACCAGAAGACCTTATCCTATTAACAATAGCAGATGTTTTAGATAAGTAACATTGCACAGATTCACTTTCATTTATGAATAATGTTTCAAAATCACGTCGGAGAGTTTGTAATTTGACAGTATTTACCTTATCATCACCAAAGTACTCTTATTTTAAGATCTCCCAAGCCTGTTTGGAAGTCTCAGTTGTTGATATTCGAGGAAAAATTTCATCATCAAAAGCTTGTTGTATCGTGAACAAAGCTTTTGAATCTCTCTTTCGATGTTCTTTCAGTTGGTTTGTGTTCCCTTCTAGAATTTCAGAATCCACTACATCCGATAGTTCCAGAGATTTGAAAAGAGTCTTCATTTTAAGACTCCAAAACTGATAATTTTCCCTCTGAAAATTGGAATTAGGGGTTGCGACGAAGCTCCTGTCCCATTTCCTTCCATGGAAATTTTCTGATTTCTCTTCGGAAACAATTTCACAATGTTTCACTATTTCCTTTCTCTCTTACCGTGCCAATCCTTACTTAAGGAAAGGATGAATCTCAAACCTGGAGCAAAGCTCTAATTCCAAGAATCTTGAGAAAAGAGATAAGCAACTATTCGAATAAAATTTTAAGAAATAGAGATAAACTTTTTTTTATTGCTTTCACAAAACAACGATGCAAGACTTTAAATAGTACTTGAAAAGTGACAAATCTAGAGAAAAAATAAAGCAGTAGTTTAGCTGTAACCCATGACTTGCTAACTAACTCATATAAACTAATTAGGACTCTTAAAGCTAAAACGTAAAAGACTCCTTAACTAACAGCACTGACATTCGAATCAGTCAACTAACAAGGCATATCTGGAAGAGTTTCTACTTTTACTTACTTTAACCTAGGAGAAAAACCAGGAGGAATAGAAGGATACTCAGTCGGTGGATCAGAAACATCTTGATATGTTTCCCCTCCATCAGCTAGAAATAATATTTCCTTTTTACACCATTTCAAATACAGTGTAGTTACATCCGGTTCAAATAGCCTAGCCGGATAGTATAACCTCAAACTAGAATCAATAGGTTTGCTATAGTTGATCCAGGCAAGTTCTGGATATTAAGATGAGCGAGGAATCCATTTAGGGAAGTGTTGATCATATCCAAATTGCATTGCTAGCTGATTTGGTCAACAGGGCTCTTGACAATCAAATGCAACAAGCTCAGATACCTTCAAGCATCAAATGGAAGACTCCACTTCTAGATCCAAATTTTCCATAGCTAGACTCCACTCTACTTCTTTTATTTGTAAAATTGGGGAATCAACCAACCTTCCACAACCAAGGTGTATGGCCTCCACTGAAACAACTCTCTAGATAAGTCAATAGTAGTCCTCACATTAATTACACCCGATTGTTTCACAATTTACCATCAACCTATTCTCACCCCACTAACCATACTGTAATTCTGAGCCAGCTATGGCCATAAATACACTAGCCTCTCCCAAGACCAAACCTGAAGAAAGAACATAGGTAACGATAATTTTTTAATATCAACTTTGTCTCCATTCCTAGTTGATGAAGCCACTACCATCGCTTGTTTCAACAAGTCCAAATCCCTATTTATCCTAGAAAGTACAGAAAGTGCAAGTGCTAGTCTCACACCTCTTGCTAAATTGACTGTAGCAGAGAAAACAGGTGAGTCTACTTTACCTTAAAACATAAATTTTGACAACCAAAGAGAAAGAAAAGCTTCATGTTCATAATCTCTAACACTGTTCATGAATCGATTAAACCACCTAGTATGATTATTATCCTTCTTTCCAATCAATTATTTTCGTGATTTTTCAAGATTTTCTTGAATCACTACCAACTCAGGGGATTGAAGGGGGGACAAAACAAGGTCACCCAAAATAGTAAACCCTCCCAAAAAGGTCACCCAAAACAGTAAACCCTCCCAAAAGCATCATATTTTCAAGAGTAACAGTAGCTTGACCCCATGGAAAAACAAAAGTGTTAGTATCCCAACACCACCTTTCTACCAACCCAAAAATCAAATTTTTATCTATGTGGGCTCTATAAACTGAATTCGTGACTGCTTCATAAATTCCAGCGACTATCCATACATGGTGATGGACACGCTCCATCCTTTCAACCCACATCCTCTGTCTTTTTGGTTGATCCCTCCATCCGTTACATCCATAGAAGGTGACATCCAATGGACAATTAGATTCGGATAGGAAGGGAATCGACAAAAGCTTCAAAGTTGGACCTTTAATGGCAGAAATATGAGTT
>DF361706.1:0-19689 GCA_000787875.1 Solanum virginianum
TATTAATCTTAATAAAATTAAAGAACAAGATAGCATAATACTAAAGTATTTAGAAGAAATAGATATATATATATATGGATCGATTCCTAAGTATTTAAAGTGTATTATATGTGGTTTAGGGTCATAAAAGATCTTTTACATCAAGTCAAGTACAAAGAAGTTCTATTGACTAAGTCTTCGTAGGAGTTCATGGAAGGTTAACTTCAAATGACCATATTTCTTAGAATATAAAGAGTTAGGCGGCTCACAATCTATCAAAATGATCTGCATGCTCCTGTTCTGACCGGGAGTAAACTAGGATATCATCAATAAATACAATCACAAATACATGCAGGAATGGTTTAAATACTCGGTTCATAAGATCCATAAATACCGCTGGAGCATTTGTGAGGCCCTATTGAGTAGCATTTTCTAGGCACTATCTACAAACCTTGAATTACAGGTCTTAGATATGGGTTGACGACCCATAAATATGGCCCTGTGAAAAGTTTCTCCAAGTTATCTTTTTTTTCCCCAATTCATACTGAAAAATGAGTTTCATAACCCTAAAATCCACAAAGTTTATATGAATGAGTTTCTATGGTCCGTAGATTTCACCATAGATGGCCTGGGCAGTTTTTCTACAAATCATAGATTGCCCAGTAGACGACCTGGGCAGCTTTTAAGAAGGGCTATTTTAGTTATTTCACATCCTTTCTAAGCCTAAACTTGATAATTTTGTACCTAATTAAGTCCCTATGCATTATCATTCAACTTCATTACACTAAAACACATACTCTAGAGTTAAAACAAGGTTTTAAGAGGAGAAACCTAGGGGTGTAAGGACCTGTAAGTTAGGAAGTCAAAAAATGCATAAGAAGTGGAACTAGAAATGTGCATGATCAAAATACGAGTCTCATTTATGGCTCATGGTTCAAACCAGGGGTCCTAAAGAGGGCTCATGGATAGGGTCAACCTACATGAGAAATTTGACTAAGTGTAGGGGATATGTATAAGGGATGTTTCTATTCTTAAATGGAACTATAGATTGTAAACAAGGTTCATGATTTGAGGCCTTAGATTGATGGAAAATTTAGTTTCTGAAGATTTAATTATGAACAAATAGGACGAGCCATAGTTTGTTTTATGGTTTGTAGTTTTTATCTAGTGGTCAGAGTCTTGAAGATTGAAAATTTTCTAAGTATTGAAAGAAACCACAAGGGATTTCTATGACCCATAGACCATTCTACGAGTAGTAGAATGATGTTGTAGACTGGGGTTCAAAGGCACTTTCTAAGGATCAAATTTTGACAAGCTGAAATCTATGTGCATATAACACGCAAACGAGGTCATGGTCGTGGTCTGGCAATTTTAATGAATAACAATTTTGTCCTTTCGCTGTGTCTTAAATTTGAAACTATGTCATTTTGGAATTCTTTTCCCTCCCTTATTAGACCTTAAACATCTCATTCATTCTCATTCTCTCCATTCCCAAAAATTTTCAAAATTCTCTAAGGTAAGACACTCTTAAGGCAAGGGCAAGGACTAGTGTATCTAAGGGCTTTCTACTCCAAATTATTTAAGCCTTTCCTTAAGGTATTCATCAGGTATGTGAGGTTGATTTGTGGGTTTCTTTCCCCAAGAAATACCAACCATGATTCCGTTTACCTTTTTTTTTTAAAAGCTCTTGAATGTTTATGAGTTCCAGGAGCATGATTTAAATCAAGTTTTAATGATGTATTTTCATTTATTTTGACTCTAATGCTGTAATGGGATGATATACCATGAGTTCCTATGGTTATCAAGTTGACGGTTATGATTTCATTATCTAGGCTTTTTAATAATGATGTGGGCTATTTAAACATGGTTTTGACCTGATGAATTTATCATGACCTTGTATTATATTCCTAAAGCCTGTGATTTTAAAGTCATTGTCTAAGTCTACTAAGTTTAAGATGATTACTACATGATATTGATGATCAGGGCTTAAAAGTTTGTTATGAATGTTATCAAAGATGTAAGTATGTTTCGAAACCCTTAATGATGTTTAAGATAGACCCTCAAAGTGAAATGTCAATTCTCACCGGAGTGGTTTCCAAGTTAATGAGCTACTCATATACATTGCTACTTATGATTCTAATGTATGATTGCATGACTATGCTAATCTTTTAATGTATTCCACGGGATTAACTTAGCACCGAATAGATATTGAGGTGAGGTTCGATAAGGAACCTTATAAGCAACCTCTTGTCCCATTAACTATGTACCACCATAGGAATCTTCATATGTTAAGGCTAGTGGATCAACGATAGCAAAGTTAAAGCAAGATATGCATGTATAAGTTGACAGAGTTCCACCCAGCAAGTAAACTCCCCATGCCAACGTAGGGGGTTATGTTGAATTCCATGTAATAGCTCACATGGTCTTATATATTGGTTACTGTCGCGACCCAAAATTCGAGTGTGATGGTACTCACCTAACCCATCAAGGCGAGTCAGTCCAACCCTGAACAACTTAATATAATAATAAAAGTAGAAAAATAAAAACTGTCTAATAAGATAGATAACATAAGACATCAAAACTACAACTATCCTAGAACTGGTATCACATGTACAAGCCTCTAAATATAGAAAACTTAAATGAATTACATGTCTCAGATCTAGTTCTCAAAAATCACAACACATAATAACGGATTCCTCAAAGGCCCATTGGAGATATAAGCAGTACCTCACAAATGATCCGGAAGCACGATCTTGTAAATTAGAAAAACTAACAAGGAGGACCGCATTCGCAACCTACAAAAATTTAGCAAGGGGTGAGCACCAAAACATAGGGTACTTAGAAAATGGAAATGAACCTAAAGTCAATGAAGAACACAAGTAACACCTTAACACCTAACCACATACCGCTTAACTACAAACTGGCACTCAGACCCAACATAATGTATACAATATATAGAAATCACATGGATATAAATATACTCATCATATAGCATCACATCTCAAAAGGACCAACTATAAACAAGTCAAATGGTATAATAGATATCTAGTCTTGTAAGCAATTCATAGAATAATATCAAGCAGGAGTGATATGAGATGCAGCGAATGCTATGAGATATAAATAATCCGATGTAATATCAAATAATTTTGATGCATATCTGTCCTACGATACACATCTGCCGATTGCATCATACTGAAACCCATGGGGGCCACACATGGACCATGTATCCACCTAAATCATTTTCCTTCAGCATTTACTTTCATATCTAGCCGTAACCATTTTCCTTCTATTTTTTATTTTTTTCTTTCTTTTTCTCTAGCTGAAATTATCTCCATTCGACTTTTTATTTCTTTGGATCATCAAGCAAGCACATAATAAAAGTAGAATCGACATGTTCATGGTAATGAATTATGCAAGATGTCCATATGAATTAAGTATTTTAATAATCAAAATAGAGTAACTCACAAGTACATAAGTATTCAAAATATAATCCCAACCTCATCACAATTCAATATAAACATCAATTAATGCACAAATTCCATGTATTACCAATCCATAATTATTTCACAAGTCAAAATTTCACTATATGAACAATTACCCAACCCGACAACTCAAGATCAAAGCCTACAAAGATATAATTCTACTCCAAATTATTCAATTCCATACACATAGGAGTATATAAGGTTCAATCATACTTAACAAAAGGTTAGAAGTCTACTTGCCTTAGATAAAGTCTCAAATCAAGTCAAATTCAAACTTTTCCCCTTTCTATGATACTCCGAATCACCAAAATCTATTCAAATATGACATCACAATCATATAACGAATCTAATGACACTAAAATCAATCAATTTAGATGAAAAGGAAAAAATGGTCATAAATCCTATACCAGAAGAAGTAGCTGGAACCTAAAAATCAATACATGAAAATATTCTTCAAGTAATAAGGAGTCTAATGGTGAAACCATTTTAAAAACAGATTTAAAATGAGGAAGAAATCATCAATTTAGGATTTGAAATCAAACTCCAGAAAATCTCTAAGTTCTCCAATTAAAATCCCAAAATTATAAGTTAAAACCATAATTTAATCAATGCAAAATGAAGAAATAGGTTCAAAAATAATTACCTAATTGATTTGCCTAGAAAAACCTTGAAGTTCCTCTCTAAAACGAAGCTTGAAATATTTAGAATGGAGGAAAAAAGTTTAAACCCATCTTTAAAACTAGTCACTGTACATGTCGACTTAATGCTCCGCGAACACGGAGACCCAAGTGGCTCAACAATCCACGAATGTGGATTGGCCATCCACAAACATGGAGGCTAAGCTAACATATCTCTGCTAACATGGAGGTCTAGCCATAATGACTATGGCAAACGCAGAGAATGAGGCGTGATCACGGAGTACATGGGTAGATACACCAGAAATAACTAAAAACCAGCAGCAACACATCATCAAAAATCATGAATTTGACCCTCTAAATCCATTCAAAATCCCGTGAACACAAACCAAACTGTGAACCTTACCAGAAATGACATTTTGGAATCAATGGAACCATCATAATTCAAATTCAAGACCTTTTCGGCCTAGAATCCGACAAAGATCATTTAAACTTGTTTCACATTCAAATACTCCTAATAATCTTGGAAGCTCTAAAGATTACAATGAAATCCTTTCTAGCATTAATTTTACCATCTGGAACAACTGGTACTGACTAAATTTTGATCTGTGCTTTTGAACTTTGAATGTTGACCAAAGTCAAACTATGATCCAAAAATAAAATAAAAATGCAACTTTGGATCTAAAATATTTGTTTACATTACAAATTCAGTTCTGCAAGTTCTCTTCGACTATATTTCACCTTTCGGAGCTGACGAATCGATAGAACTACAATCTAACACTTGAAACTCAATTGACCACAAAACTCAAAGTTTCTAACTTTAAGCCTTTTAAAATTCTTTATTTAGAAAAACTCCAACTTTTTACAAAGTTTTTAACATTCAAATTTTAGACTTGACAAAAGATGACTGAAGATAACTTTTGGGAAGGGCAAAATAGTAGTTTGGTTGAAAATGTGAAAAATGACCTTCGAGGCTATTACATTATCCACTATGTTAGTAATGTTCATCCTAGAACATGAGATAAGGGACACACGTTAATTCTCAAATAACTGAGGGTATCGGGCATGCATATCTGGCTCTATCTGCTGGTAGCCTCGCTCTCAGGCCTATGGCTCCACTAGATATTTATTGAGCAATCTCCTTAGTCCTCAACAGCCAATCCAAAATGGCCACCGACTACTCCTCATTAGTTAAATCAAGGATCAACTCAAATGAATCCATGGAAATAACATGAGACTCGTCTGAAATATTATGCCGTAGCATCGAGACATGTAACACATGTTGGATTGAAGATAGGTAAGGTTGTAAGACAAGTCTATAAGCCACCTTTTCCACTCTGTCTAGAATCTTAAAATGACCAATAAACCTTAGATTCAGTTTTCCCTTCTTCCTGAATCTCATAATATCCTTGAAGGGTGAGACCTTCAACCAAACCATGTCATCAACCATGAACTCCAATGTTCAAATCCACCTATCCGCATAGCTCTTTTGATGACTCTAGGCTATCACCAATCTACTCTGAATCAACCACACTAGTTCTAGATCATCTCTCAACATATCAATACCCATGCTTTCCACTATAATATTATCAAATCAGCCGATGGGTGATTCATACCTTCGGCCATATAAAGCCTTAACAAGATCCATCTAAATGGTGGAATGATAATTGTTGTTGTACAAAAACTCCACCAAGGCCAAGTGCAGGTCCTATCTAGCACCAAAACAAATAACACAATCTTGAAGCATATCCTCTAATACCTGAATGGTTCTCTTAGACTGGCTATTAGTCTGTGGGTGAAAAACTGTAGTCATATACAAATAGGTACCCAAACCATGTTGTAATGCCCTTCAAAAATGTGAAGTAAACAATGATCCACGATTTGACACAATAGATATTAGGACTCCATGATGTCTAGCTATCTGACTAATATAACGCTAGGCCAATCTCTAAGCTGTATACTTCACTTTGACAGGAATGAAGTAGGTGAATTTGGTCAGACAATCCACTACTACCCAAATAGAGTAAAAAACCTGAACAGTAGAAGCCAACCCAACTACAAAGTCCCTGGTAATAAACTCTAATGTCCACTCATGAATGGACATTCTTTGCATTGAAGCTCCAGGCCTTTGCTGCTCATATTTGACTTGTTGCCAATTCAAACTCTTCTTCATAAACTCAACAATATCTCTCCTTATACCATACCACCAATAATATTGTTTCAAAGCATGGTACATCGCAGCTACTCTCAGATGAATAGAATATCTTGCACAATGAGCCTTCTCAAGTATTATTCTAATCAAGTCACCCACTTTGGGCACACAAATATGACTCCTAATCATCTATACACCATCAGACTTAAGCACTGCTTCTCTAGCTTTACCTCTAATCACATTATCTAAAAGGTACATAAATCCTTATACTTAAACTGCCTCTATATAATTTGATCCATCAAAGATAAGAGGGCCTTAATAGAAGTAAGCACTCTACTCTGATCTAAAATCTATAATCTCACCAGTCCATTAGCCAATCTCTGAGAATCTCTAACTAACGATCACTCCTCTACATGAATAGCTATTAGACTCCCAATGCTAAAGGCCTTCCTACTCAAAGCATCAGCCACCATATTAGCCTTCCTAGGGTGATATAAAATAGTTACGTCATAATCCTTCAAAAGCTTAATCCACATACTTTGTCTCAAATTTAGGTCTTTCTGGCTGAAGATATATTGTATACTGTGATGATTGGTGAGGTATTCGGAAGCACGATCCTATAATCTATGATCCAGAAGGACGATCCTATAATCTAATCTAGAAATTTTCTATGTACCAATGGGTTTTACGGAAGGGCCTACAGACCATAAGTGGTCTTATGGGCTGTAACTTATACTTATAGAATAATGGTCAAACTTTATAAAATTATGGATTTCTAAAGTTGGGAGTAGGAGTTAGCAGATGGGTTGTACCATTAATTTTGAGCCATAAGTCTTATCGTAAGTTGAGGATAAGAGAAAGTGTTTGAGGATAAAAAATGTTAGTAGATAAAACTCCTCTCCTACGTCTCGCAGAGTAGACCATGGTCCGTAATTGGGGTCTTGTGGTCCTGTTTGACAGATTTTACATAGGATAAAATCAAGCTTTCCTAATTTTCTAAACCTATGCTATATCATTGTAAGCTTCAAATGAGCCTCTCCAGTCTTGTACAACCCTAGACAACCTTATTCCAATCTACTGTCATACTCCAAGTCTCAAACTCCTCCTAAAAACACACTCAAAGCTTTCCTAGGCTTTCAAGCAATAAGACCAAGCTAGGTTTTTAGTTCTTCACTGCTGAAGTCAGATTTTCCTCCAATTAATCACATAAGGTATGTGGGTTTGATTGTGAAAACCTTTCCTCCACAAGTTTAACCATATTTCTTCCATATCTACTTGAAATCTATGGTCATTTATGGATATTTTTACGAACTCCTCCATATGATAATATTAGGAAGAAATTTATGATATTTTACATTTGTACATAAATATACATTGAAAAGACATGTGAAACTTATGGAGTTTTTTAGGAGGTTTTGATGATTCCCTAGCTAAGTCTTTGATGCTTTTGGTGGGTTATTTTGAATAATGCTCAAATGCTTTTATTCTATCCTTTCATGCTAGCTATTATTGAATTGCATAGTTTTAAACACATATACATGTACCAACCATGCCTTGATTAATGATGTATGCTAAGATTTTTCAAACTGTGAATGATATGAATTTTTAAAGGGCTATTGTGCATGTTATAGAATATGAGAATATTGTGAAAAGTTATGAAGCCCTATTTTGATGATATGAAGATTTGGTTTTGATGAGCTACTCTATGGAAATATTATGATATTATGATGCTTTGCACGGTATGGCTATAAGTATGATTTGAATATTCCTTGGGATTGTGACCTAGCATCGAGAGGACCTTGGTAGATAACCATTGTCTCATAACTATTGCCACCATAGTTTTATGAATTAGGTAATGAATAGATATAGCTCATGTTACATGATTGACCAAAGAGGGTGGTGTTTCCGTATGACATATGTTATTTAAATACCGATATGGGTGGTTTCTCGTAAGGCTGTTATCATAAGTTAATTGAAAAAGGTGGTATTCTTGTAAGGTGTTTATGAAGAACTTTTCGAAATAGGGGAGTTCTTGTAATGTGAATGTTGGCTTACCCTGGCAAAGTAGACTACTCCTTGTCCGGTGTGGAGTGAAATCAAGATTCCACATCATAGCTCACTCCGTTATGGTCTTACTTGTTGGTTATGGTCTCTTCCCATCTATGTATAATATGTTATATGATTTGATGATTCCTCAATGCATATTTTGATGAAGACATTGAGCATCCATGACATATTGAGCTTATACCCATGGATTATGTTATGCATATTGCTTAATTATGGCTTATGCTCTTTGTTGCATAGAACCTCGCATACATAATACATTCCAAGTACTAATGCATAGTCTTGCCTATATGACCTAACCATGTAAGGATCGAAGCCCTCATCCATCCTCCTCCTCCACGTGGCTAGATGACTTAGTTGAAGATCGCTTTTGGTGAGTCCTCCCCTTCACAGACAATAGCTATTTACTTTCTTGCCTTATTTAGACTAATATATTTTTAGATACTATCTATTGAGGGTGAGCCTAGGAGATGTCTTTGCCCCCATTCCATTCGATTAGAGGTGTTATCTATTTACTGTCTTGCCTTATTTAGACTAATATATTTTTAGATACTATCTATTGAGGGTGAGCCTAGGAGATGTCTTTGCCCCCATTCCATTCGATTAGAGGTGTTATTGGATATTTGGAGATATATTGAGCCCGAGTCTTATAATGCTATATATTATGAAAGACTCACTTAGTCCCTTATCCCCCCTTATGTGTGGAATGCCTATTGTATGGATGAGATCAAAGTCCGACGTCCCTAATTTCCCCCATAGTATGAGACATACTTACCTGCCCCTTAGACTTTATTTGCTATATGATTAATGTTAATCCTCTTCCCTACAAAATCCACATAGCGTGAGTTCAAAGTCCCATTTCCCCTAGAAATTATGTGCTATATGTTTTATTTTATGCTTCCACAACTAAGGATGTGATATGTAGGCATAAGAGGCTTGCTTGGGGTTCCTTTGGGTTTCCTCATTCGTCGTGTTACATCTAGGCCCTAGATTTGGGTTATGACAAAGCTTGGTATCAGAGCACTAGGTTTGTATATGGTCTTAAAAAATCTAATATACCATGTCAAGTAGAGTCTTATTCATGGTTGTAAAGCATATTACAACTATGAATAAGTGGCTGTGAGGCATTTTAGGAATAGTTCACTTCTTTATATTCTATGTCGTGCTTTAGACTTAAGATAAGGTTTTCTTTGTTCTAATGGATGGTTTTTTGCTCTTCGAGATCATGCCTCAAAGATGAGTAGCTCAAAGAGCTCCCACTCTCGAGGATGAACTGGCCCCTCAGACTCCACAAGTTCCAAAAACAGAAGAGGGCTTCACTCTTGCGAGTACCAAAATATGGTCACGTTATAGGCAATGGTCGAGGACAACCAATAGGTGCAAGATCCTCATCATCCAGCCCTCACCTCAAGGGTAAGGGACTTCACAAGGATGAATTCTCTGGAGTTCTATGGATCCAAAGTTGAAGACCCCCAAAAGTTCATCGATGAGGTATATAATGTTTCTGACATTATGGGGGTTAGCTCAGAGGAGAAGGCAGAACTATCAACCTATAAACTAAAAGGCCTTGCTTAATTATGGTTTGTTCAATGAAAGGGTGAGAGAGACGATGGAGAGCCTATCACTTGGGAAGAATTCAAGTCACCTTCATCAATCATTTATTTTCCATGGATCTAAGGGTGACAAAGATGATAGAGTTTATGTATGTCAAACAAGGTTCGAGGAGTATTAGGGAGTATTCCCTAAAGTTCAACAATCTCTCAAAGTATGCTCCTTATTTGGTTGTCGACCCTAGGGCAAGGATGCACACATTTGTATCAGGAGTGTCCAACTTGATCAATAAAGAATGCTGCACTGCCATGCTCATATGAGATATGGACTTGTTCTAGATAACGACTTATTCTAAACAACTTGTATGGGAGAAACTTAGGAAAAGGAGGAGTGGAGAGTTCAAGAGGGCTCGGTATGATGATGGTTTCCATGGTACCAAGGGTGGTCGCTTCCAATAAGGCCACAAGTTGCATGGTCAAGAGTTCTCTAATGCCCAAGGTCAAAGGTTTTACTAATAATAGGGTCCCCAACCCTAGATCTCAAGGTGGTAATATCATTCCTAGATGTGGTAAAAATTATGGTGGTAGATGCTATATGGACATAAGTTCTTGCTTAAGGTGTGGCAAAATAGGCTACAAAATTGTGGATTTTCCAAAGAAGGGTATAGATGGTCGTCCTCAAGGACAAGGTCCTAATGGTGATCAAAGGGCACAAAATGGTCAACAAGGGGGTGCTCTACATCACAATCATATGTCAAAGATATAATGACTAGATGAGGCGCCCCATGTTGTTACTAGTATGTCAAAGATCTACAATCTTGATGTATATGCTTTACTGGATCTGGTTGCCACTATCTCTTTCATTGCTCTTTTTATTGCAAATAGATTTCATATGTGTCTTGAGTTTTTGTTTGAACCATTTGAAATGCTACCCCCCATTGGTGAGTCTATTGTTGCTAAAAGAGTCTATAGGGGTTGTCCCATGTCTATATTGCATAAAGTCTTATCTTATGATTTTGTTAAACCTGGTATGATAGATTGTATTATTATTCTTGGGATGGATTAGATACATGTATATCATGCCTCTATTGATTGTAGATGCCATAAGGTTAGGTTTTAATTTCCTAATGAGCCCATCCTTGAGTGGATAGGTGATGATTCGGTGCTTAGGGATATATTCATCTCTTGTCTTAAGGCTCAGGAATTGATTTTTAAGGGTTGGATATACCATCTTGTAAGGGTTAGGGATGTTGAGTCTAAATTCCCTCCTACTGAGTTGGTTCCGGTGATTAATGAGTTTAATGATGTCTTTTCCGATAAACTTCTACATGTCCCTCCCGAAAGGGATATAAATTTTTGTATCAACCTCCTCCCCGATAGCTAACCCATTTCTATTTCTCCTTACCATATGGCCCCAGCAGAGTTGAAGGACCAATTAAAAGATTTGATGGAGAATGGTTTCATAAGGCTTAGTTATGTACTGCAAAAATACAACACTTTTGATGCTTAAAATATAGGATTTTTGTGTGTTCTCAATGGGATGTTAGTGGGTTTTTTGTGTTTTTGTGTTTATCTTTACAGGATTATAGGTTTGCAATAATTTGGGGAAAGTTACAAAGTTGCTGCAGATTTGTTGTTATATGAGACACCTTACGGGCCATAGACAATTCTATGAGCCGTAGGGTGGTTCCTAAGGAATTCTAGTGAGGGGCCATGTTTTTGTAAGTTACTTGTACGAATATGCAGATGAGCCATAAATTAATGTATGAGTCATAGAAGAGGTTTCGTGCCCTGAGGATCAGAGAATGAAGACTTTTTGAAGTTCATCAGATGAAATCCCCTTTACGGGTCGTAAACTATTTTATGAGTCATAAAGGAGTGATGTAAAGAAGAAATCCAATTTTCTAGCAACAATGTATGAGACCCCAATTACAGGCTGTGAACTTCAATACGGGCCATAAAGTTTTGTCGTAGAATGTGATGACTAGTTCTCTTAAGTCGTTTAGGATTTGAATTTTAAATATTATAAATAGGTCTTTTAGGTTATTTTTTAGAAGTTATTGCAATTTTTGATTAGTTTTAGGTTAAGTGCTCAGAGAACTCAATATTTCAAGAGAGCAAATTGCGAGAGAGTCTTTGAGAACACTTGTGATTGAATTTGATATTAAAGCTTGTGATTCTTATTGATATTGGATTTCTTGTTCTTAAACCTATTGTGTAAGTCTTTAATTATGTCTTCTCAATTCATAATCTCTTCATCTGTACATAGCATGAGTAATTAAATCCACAACTAGGGTTGTGGGAACCATGAAGAACTAACAAAGTAAAACTAGATAATTCACAATTCTTGGAAGATTTCTATGCATGTATTAATTAACTCTCTTCATTTTTCATGTTTTCTAACATTGGCCAACATTAGAACTCGCCTAGTGTTACTGACTGGACCAAGGTAGTACTGAATAGGAAAAGGGATTTATTAATAGGATTCGATTGATGTGTTCTCATCTAGTCAACCAAAATAGGCCAAGTGGAGGTTGTATTGGGACTAATAGGTAATGGTTAGTAATACACACTATGAAGATGGGCCAAGTTGCATAGTGAAATTCACCTCTTACCTTTGACCAAAGGGCTTTGTGAAGTTAAATTACCATCCTGAATGGTATATACTAGACAAGAATTAGGTTATCGGTGATACTGAGTTGGGGAATCATGAGAAACACAATATCCTAATTGCTCACTATTATTGATTTTCTCTTGTGATAGTTAGATAGTTTACTTTTCTCGTTGATTGTGGCAACCCCCCTCCCCCGGGGATTTAAGTCAGTTAATTACTCGAATTGCATGTTGGTGAATTTTTGTGAGTCTATGTATTCCCTGTGGGATAGATCCTAACATTGGTTAGGTTCTATATCTTGACATCGACTGCTTTATCCTCTAAAAAAGGGGTATAACTTGGGCAACATCAAGATTTTGGCACAATTACCGGGGAATACGACTACACTTAGTGAATTCACTAGTGGTTCGAGTATTAATCCTTAGTTTCCTTTATTTTACTTTTGTTTGTTATATTTATTCTTTTTCAGGGTGTACGATAAGTGTATGCCCAACACTCAGAGTTAAGGCAATCCCTTAACTCCATTTGATCCAGAGATCTATAGAGTTATAAGAACAATGCCCCAAAATAATACCAATAATGTGGCCAATATAACTCTAAATAGGAAAAATAATGATGATGATAGGAATAATAACCCACCTACCTTAGAGGATGTTCCACAGCCTCAGGATTTCAATGCCAATGCTTACCAGTGGAATTAGTATAGGTTGAATCCTATGGCTATGGAGGTGACTAGAGCTATTGTGTTGCAACCACTCCCCACAGATATAAAGTTCACAATCTTGAGTGGGTCACTTCAGATGTTGCAAAACCATAGGCTATTTGCGGGCTTACCATTAGAAGATCCACATGGCCACCTACACAATATGGCATTTGTTTGTAAGAGTGTGATTGGAACATAAAATCTGTCTATGAATGCTGTGGGACTTTATGTCTTCCCATTGTCTCTTACAGGCAATGCTACATTATGGCTATTTAAGCTCTCGTAGAGTTCAATCAACAGATGGGCAGATTTGGAGAAGGCCTTTTTGGAGAGGTACTTCCCTAGATCAAAGAAGCTCAAGTTGAAGGACCAGATCAACAACTTCGAGCAACTTCCTGGTGATTCGATAAGCACTACTTGGGAGTGGTTCACAAAATGTCTAAGGAGCATCCCTAACCATAAAATTGTTGATGATGCCTTGATGGAGATCTTTTACTGTGCTCTTGATGAGAACAGTCAGGCCTGTGCTAACACTATCATGAGTGGCATATTTTTAGATGAACCATTTGAAAGGATTTCAGAGCGAAGGGAAAGGGTGGTAAAAATAAATAGTGCATGGGGCCAGCAGGATAGAGCTTTCACAAAAAGTTCATGTGCTATTAGTGTGGGGCCAGAGCAAGCTAGATTTAATTAAAAAAATTATGGAGCAACTTGCTCAACTTTGCACAAGTATGGAAGTGATGATAAAGCAGAACCAAGAAAGAGAGAATGAAGTGGTTCACCAACCTCCACATGCAACCATATATGAGGAGCCATACTATGATGTGGATGCTTGTTTTGTTGCAGATCAGATAAGGGGTTTTCAGACTAGCGACCAAGGGTTCAATCAGAATTATTAGAATTAAGGTTAAGGAAACCAGGGTTAGAACTTTGGTAGAGATGGAGCTTACAGGGACAATCACAGAGGATATTATGATAGAAAAAGAGATCCAAATGTAGATTGGGGTCACAGAGAAGGCTTCAAAAATGGTCCTTATATGGCACCACACAACTGCAATGTAGGTGCTGGCAATTCCAGAATTATAGAGATGCTTGATCAACTATTGAAGAAGGATATGATGCCGGATGAGACTCTAAGGGGTATTAAATCAGATATTTCAAGTATTAACCAGAAAATAAAGTCTCACTCTGTGGCCATCAAATAACTTGAAGAATAGTTTGGTCAAGTGCCGACTCAGCTTATTCAACATCAGAGGGGTACACTACCTAGTAATACAGTACAAAATCCTAAAAATAAAGGTATTATATGGCGGTCATTACTCGAGGTGGAAAGAGCACAATTGACCCTCCCATGCCGGTTAATGTAGAAAATGTTCAAGAGGAGATGGTTACGACAAAGGATATGGATGAAAGAGTTAATCGTGGCAAGGATGGGGTGAGTGAAGCAGTTGATGTGCTACAAAGGTTTAAGCCCGTCCCTAGGCCTCCTCTTCTCTTCCCTCAGAGACTCAAAAAGAGAGAGGAGGAAGGCAAGTTCAAGCACTTTCTCTCCATGCTAAAGTAACTTTCTGTTAACATCCCTCTCATCGAGGCATTGAAGAATATGCAAGGGTATGCGAAGTATATGAATGACTTGGTCACCAAAAAGTGCACTGTGAGTCAGGATCTTTCTCAAGAGCTTCAATATTATAGTGCTATTGCTACAAGGTCCTTGGATCAGAAGCTTGAAGATCCAGGTACTTTCACTATACCCTGGAACATTGGAGATATAGAGTTCATGAGGGCACTATATGATCTAGGTGCTGGCATAAATCTATTACCCCTTACAATTTATAAGAAGTTTGGATTAGGAGCCCCTACTCCAACTAGCATATGGTTATTGATGGCAGATCGCACTGTGAATAACCCTATGGGGATACTCTATGATATGTTAGTGAATATGGAAAAATCTTTATTCCCTATAGAATTCATGATCCTAGACTGCGAAGTCAACATCGACATGTAATCCTCTTGGGAAGACCCTTCCTAGCCACTGGACGAGCCCTAGTAGATACGAAAGCTGGTCAACTCAGGTTTAGATTGAATGAAGAAGAAGTTATCTTTGATATCTGTTAGTCCATGAAGTATCCAGATTAGTTGATGAGCGAAGTCTTAGGTAATTGGCAAAGTCTGAGTAACTAATTTGCCTATATCGTGCCACGATATTAAACAAGGCACTACTTGGGAGGTAACACAAGGTTTTTGATGTAATAGCATAAGTTATTGTTTTTAATTTTGGATTCATAGGTAGTTTATTTTCTTGTGTTTTGATTGTAATTTTTGACATTGGGCTGGTTGCATATAGGTAAACTGTGTATTTTATGAAGAGTATGCAAGTATAGGATTAAGTCAGCCAGTTTGCATCAAATTGGGTTTCTACGACTGGGTTTATGGGCCATAAATCACTTTACAATCCATACCCCACCTTGGGAGGTAATTTGCCTATGTCATGCCACGATAATAAACAAGGCACTACTTGGGAGGTAACCCAAGGTTTTTGATGTAATAGCATAAGTTATTGTTTTTAATTTTGGATTCACAGATAGTTTATTTTCTTGTGTTTTGATTGTAATTTTTGACATTGGGCTGGTTGCATATAGGGTAACTGTGTATTTTATGAAGAGTATGCAAGTATAGGATTAAGTCAGCTAGTTTGCATCAAGTTGGGTTTCTACGACTGGGTCTATGGGCCATAAATCACTTTACAACCCATACCCCACCTCATAGAGAATTCCAATAAGCAGAAAAATATGCACTCTAGTCCACGAGCCAACTTTATGATTTGTAGATCAAATAATGAGTCTTGAATAGGCTCGTGGACCCTAGTAAGTTTTCTAAATATTTTCTAAGTGTTGAGGGTTATACGATAACCTCTATGATTCGTAAAACACTTTACGAGTCATAGAATGGTCTGTGATAGCTAATCCTGAAAATTAGGATTTGGATGTTCTATGAAACCATGATTTACGAGTCATAAAATACTCTACAACCCATAATATGGGTTTTGTAGAGTCTAGGCCTAGTAAGTTTAGTTGACCCGAGTAAAAGTATAAATAGAGGGGTCAAATATTTTTCACCCCATATTTGACCTAATTTATCGATCAACCCAAGCTATCCTAATCCCCTTATTTTTTTGATCACTTTCCGCTATCGACTGCCCTTTCCTGCAAATATTCCGGCGACCTAGGGTTTTGTGACCATTCACCTCCTTTCTTATCTTCAAGTTAATCTCAATTCTTTGTAAGTTTTCAGTTTGAGTACAACCCTTAATTTACCTTGTATGAATGATTGATTTGAATATTATGATAGGTATGGTGTTTAGAAAAAAAATCATTGTTTGAATTTGAATGTATTAGTGAAAATTAGGTTTCCCAAATTTGAATTGTTAATTTAGCCAGAATTGGGTATTATGGCCTTGTGTGAATGATAATTGTTTGTGACTATTTTGTCACTCATCCTATGTGATTGAATGATTGTGTTTGAGAATAAGTGAGTGATGACATATGTACTTGATCTTGTTTGAATCAACTAAAAATTATCATAATCATAGGATAATCCATGGTAAATAACTTTCAATGAGAAGTATCTGTGTTGAACATGTTGGGGGTGATGTGCTAATCATGTGGGTACGTGTGTTCTTGCTTCGATACTGATAATTTGTTGGGTGAAATAGTCATTTTAAGGTCTATGTCATGAAACTAGAAACTCAAGTGACTGAGTTTTTTTGGTTCACGATTGGCTTTTCATAGAGTAATCTACGAGTCATAATTTCCCCTCGTGCACAATTCCAGAAACTTGATATTTCTGATTTTTCATCAAACAAGACCTTTTATGAGTCGTAGATTACTTTATGACCCATAGATAGGTCTCGTAGATCCCTACTTGGAATTATTTACTTATTGGAATTCTCTACAACCCACTCTACGACTCATAAACCACTTTATGAGTCATACCTAGTCTCGTAGATTTTTCCAGTATTAAATTTGTTTGGAACACTAGTTTACAAAGCCCTTCACAGCCCATAGTATCCACTATGGCCTGTAAAGGTGCTTCCGTAAAACCCTTCTACAACTGAACTCAAATGAATTCTTGCATTTCAATTCTTGATTTTGGGGCTAACCATGGTGCACATATATTTATATTTCAAGTATGATGGCTCCTAAGACTAAATGCACTAAGATCTAGGCTATAAGGTGGAGGCTCAGGGATGAGCCTTCAGACGATGAGAAAACCACTCAGTTGAGTGGTTGACTAGAGGTCCTATATGTCACACCAGAGCTAAAAGCGACTATACCACAGACTAAGGCCGCTACCAGAGCTGGGTGTACGTAGGCTCTTGTTTCTCACTCTACCTAGTCTTAGAGGAGAGGTAATAATGGTAGTGGGCTACTACAGATCACTCAATTTGGAGAGGAGTTTAGCTCTAAGGGAGGCTCCGAAGATATATCAGAGCCAGAGTCTTCCGTCGCACTGTCATCATCATCTGCATTTGATACCCTCATTAACCTATGGTTCATTGAGGGCATACAAGAGATTTACATGGAGGGCACATAATCGGGAGGGTGGGGCAAGCCAACCCACTCAATTTTTGAGGAGCCCAGAGTTATTGCTGAAAGACTTGATAGTGTCCCCGGCCTCCAGGACACGATAATGAGACAGGACTTTAGTGGCTGTCTGACTCTGTTGGATTATACTCCCCAACTTTGGTGAGGGAGTTCTATCCATCCTATACAGCCACTATCTTGCTTACTCTTCCCAAGAGGAAGAAGTCCCTTGCTCAGTGCAAACTTACAGAGACAAGGGTGAGAGGCCGGTGGGTAGATGTATCAGACGAGACCATCCGCCGTATACTATTTGGTCCCGAGTACCATGGCCCCAGATCCACCGCAGTATTCGACTATAGGGTGGGGTAGATGAGGGACCCACTATAAAGGATCCTAAGTGATGAGCTACGTTGATAAGTTGGGTGGCCGAATATGTTATAGAGCAGGGTTCGAAAACTTCTTGGGTAGCCACTTACTCGGAGCCTATTATTAAGGCTTCGCTCAGTTTTCCCGCCAAAGTTTGGTGGGCGGTTGTTCATTCACTCATCTGGCTTACTTTTGCTAATAATACTCTAACACCGAATCATGCAATTTTGGTTACTATCATCTTAGCTGGCTATGAGATTGATTGGGCCTGCCTCATTGCTGAGAAAATTCATGAGACTACACTGAAGAGGTCCAAATCCATCCCATTCCCACACTTGATTCACATGCTCTATCTAGAGTCGAGGGTGGAGATACTACATCAGTTGGACCAGATTATTGAGGCCCAACACACATTAGATCCCAGCCTGATCAAGGCTAAAGTTAACCAGGTGGCACTTCGATGAGCATATCCTCAACCTATGCCTGAGATGTTCTCCCCAGCACCACACCTGGGTTCTGAGACTGCCACCACCACTACTACTACTGTTATTAAAAAGAGGCCCCCGTAGCCTGAGGCAATTGACGAGAGGGGGACCACTATTGCTACTTATGCACCAGAGGCCACTACTTCACAGCCTACTACTGCGGGCATAATCTACGTGTTTGCCGTTCCTACATAGGCTTTGGCATAGAGATTATCCCATGCTGAGTTCCAGTTGACTCAGCTTATTCACCAGATCAAGCCATGGGTCTGTCAGGCTATTGAAGCCTCAGACGGTCGATCACAGGCATTCACAGTCGTTACTATTCAGGACTGGATTTCTATCATGGATACTTCCATCAGTACCTTTGAGGAGAGGGTACAAATGAGATTGGGCTAGGCCTGACCTTCAGATTGTCAGCTCTGCAGATAGAGATCCAGCAACACCAAGCTAACTTAACCGCAGCACTAATGACACCAGTTGCACTACTATCGACTACATCTAAGGTTCTGGTAGTTGATTTATTTGCTCCTAAGGAGCCTACCCATTCTTTCCTCGGTAAGAGATATTGCACGAATGAGGATCCAGAGGAGAGACATGTACGTGTAAGGATGTCATCATCGGAGGAGCTCGAGCTTGTCTTGAGAAGATCGAAACACAATGAAGAGATGAGACAAGTTTGAGTGATGGACCTGGTGGGGGGGCTGGGCCCTTCGAACAGAGTACCACTGCTCAGAAGATCACCCCGCAGGAGAAGGGTGGCTAGACTCAGCCACAGAGTGGCACTTAGGTGCCTAGGTATGTTTATTGACCCCATTATGATCTAATTTGTTTTGATTTTGTGTATTGGAGACAATGCACATCTTTTTCGATGAGGTGTGGGTAGTTATGGGCCTCAGTAAAGTCTAAGTATCTTGGGTCGATAACTATCCTAATTTTTGATCCCGGGGTTTTCTTTCCTGTGTTCTCTTTCTCTATATTTATTTTTGTTAAACCGACAGGTTTAGGATGCTTAGATAATATTTGTAGCATATAGTACCAACGCTTATGGCATATAGCATGTTTTCAATCTAACTTAG
>DF361706.1:19761-31424 GCA_000787875.1 Solanum virginianum
AACTTAGATTGAAAAAATGATACCTACCAAATTTTTTTCATTAAGTAGTTAAATAGTAACCATGCATGTTTAGGTATCTGACAATATTTGTTCTGATAAGTGAGGGCACATTGAGATAAGAAGTATGATCAATGAGTCTTTTGTTGATAATGTATGTAGTGCCATATGAGTGTTAGCATAATTTGATAAATTCATATATTTTGTGCTAATTCAGAACTTCCCCTATTACTCTAAGTTAGATTGTAGATTAATTAGATTAGGAAAGGATTTTAGGCCATTGTTCTTAAATAGTCCACTTTAGCCTAAAAACAACCAACCAAATGATGAGATATCCCTTGTTCCTAATGTTTGAGCCTAACATGTACCTATTCTTTGAAAACCCTTGATTACCCTAGCCTTGTCTAATTCAAAATCCTGAAATTGGCCCTGGACTTTCCTTGAACATTGTGTACCTTGACTGAGGAAAAAGCCTAAGTTAAAGGTGGCCACCAAAAGGGGCCCTGGTTCAGAATATGGATATTATGACCTCAACATAGGCTAAAAGCCTAAGTTGAGGGCGGCTAGTGTAAGGGTAAATTAAAAAAATAAGGGGGAAAGTTAGGAATACAGAGAAAAAGGAGAAAAATCATGTACTGGGTGCAAGAAAAATAATTGATGCCTTAGATGTGAGCTAAAAAGCAAAATAAAGAGTAAAAATAAGGCAAAAATATGGAAAATGAAAAGAAAGCACCCAGGAAAGCTTGAAATAGAAAAAGGGAGAATAAGGTGAAAGTAGGAGAGTTGGTGGGGGAAAAGTGTAGAACAACGTAGTTATAAGGATGGCCTTTTAGTCACTATTTTCCCAAATATCATACCAAAGCCCCTTTAGCCTACCTTACAAGCCAAGAGAGTCCTAAATTGATCCTAGTCTTATTAGTTAAAGGTTTGAGCCATGAGTATAGGGGTAAGCCTGCGGTATTAGTCATCATACATGAATATCTTTTATGAGAGTGAGCTTTTTTGCATAGTCCCAAGGTTAAATATGAATACATCATTGAGTGTCAAAAATAGAACTTCTTTCTATGAGGGTACTTGCATTGCATTGTTAGCATTAGACTTGTTCAGTGATTGTGGATTTTTGATCATAACTTGCTTCTCATAGTTGTTTTGTCACATGCGCCAGTTTGCATTGGTCTGCTAAATAGCTATCTAATCTTGTTTTGAAAACTTGGTGTGGGTATATGAGTCTGAGACTTATGTGATGTATGCCATTGAGTTGAGGTCTGTGTGTTACTGTATTGTCTATATAGATTGAGTTTGTTGCTTGAGGACAAGAAATAATTTTAAGTTGTGGGTTTTGATGTGCTACGAAAATACCGCACTTTTGATGCTTAAAACATAGGATTTTGTGTGTTCTCAATGTGATATTAGTAGGTTTTATGTGTTTATCTTTGTAGGATTACAGGTTGGCAATGATTTTGGGGAAAATTACAAAGTTGCTATAGATTTGCTATTATACGAGACACCTTATGGGCCGAAGACCATTCTACAAGCTGTAGGGTGGTTTTGTAAGGAATTCCAGTGAAGGGCCAAGTTTCTGTAGTTACTTCTATGAACATGCAGATGATTCATAGATTAATGTATGAGTTGTAGAAGAGGTTTCATGCCCTGAGGATAAGAGAATGAAGACTTTCTGAAGTTTATAAGACGAAACACCCTTTATAGGTCGTAAACCATAAAGGGGTGTCGTAAAGAAGAAGTCCAGTTTTTCAACAACAATGTAAAAGACCCCGATTATGGGCCGTGAACTTCAATATAGGGCGTAAAGTTCTGTCGTAGAGTGTGCCGACCAGTTGATGATGTTCACACTCTAATAAGAAACTAGTTGCTATAAATAATTAACCTAACCAAAGGTTAAGATCAAATTCACAGGGAATACAGGGTTTGACTACGAGAATTCGCTATCAATCATTTCTAGTGTCTATAACTAAAATCTCTAAATGGGGGGTTTTGTGATTCAAGAACAAAGTAAAATAAACACTATACTACGATGCCAGAAAACACTCAATTTTAGGAAAAAACTTGGGAATTGTGTTCTCCATGGTTCGTTGACTGAATTAGCCTAGATAACATAAGTATAATTAGAGATTCGCATGCAGGACGGTAAATTAGGTTCTTCCAGCTCTCTTATAAAGGTAATGGTCGAATTTCACCATGGCGCTTGGTTGGCAACCATGGCGTGCGAACTAACCATTAACTATTTTTCCAGTCAACCTCCCCTTGGTCAGGTTTGTTTGACTAGACAAGAACACAACAATCGAATCCTGTCATCTATTTCTCTTTTCATATTCGTCACTACCTTGGTTGGGATTGTGATAGTAGGTGGGGTTTAGTGTTAGCCACCAGCAAACAACAATCATATCAAAGAGAAATAGACAATACTTGCAAAACCCAAATCATAGAAATGCACTAACCTAGGCCATCTCAAGTCAAATACCCATGGTTCCCACAACCCCAAGTTGTGGGTGCTTAGCTACTCAAGGCTAAGGCAAAACCAACAAAAATGCAAATAAAAGACATGATTGAGAATTTTGCCAGAGCAATGAAGATTAAAGATGCCACAAGTTGCAAATCAAAAGCTTGATAGATTGTTAATAAGAACAAAACATGATTTGCAATCCCCAAAATTTGGTTTTCCAAGAGAAAATGATAAACTAAGCTAAAACCCGAAAAATTGCCTTGAGAGTATATTCAAAGATGATATTCTCTTCTGAATTTTGAATCTCCCTCAGTAAAACCCTAACTTAAATGATTTATAGTATCTACAAAACAATCCTAAAAATTATACAGAAAAGACAGCTGGCAGCTGGTATGTCTCGCAGGCACAACTCATAAGGTGACCTACAAGTCGTAATTGGGGTCTCGTATCAGGTTCTTGGCATCTTGGACTCAACTGGTATGACCCATTCGTATGAGTCATAACCCAAGCTACGACTCGTATGCTCCTCTCGTAGTCTAGGCCTTCAGTTGTTGATCTAAAGTTTGGGCTCTCTGATTCTTGCTACGAGTACACCTATACTAGTCGTAGTGAGATCTATGACTCATAGGGTGGCCTCGTAAGGTTGACCTACACTTAGTAGATTTCTGATCTCTATTTCTTGTAACCTACGACTGGTAGCATAGGATATGACTCATAGATGAACTCATAATTCCTATGCTTCAGCAAAATTTGTAATTTTTCTCCAAAATCGTGCCAACCTAACTTTTCTGCAAGAACAACACAAAAACACATTAAAATCATATAAAGTCGCATTAAGAACTCACAAATTTGCTTTATTTAGGCATCAAATGTGCTGTATTTTGACAGCACATCAACACCCTCAACTTAGAATTATCGCTTGTCCTCAAGCGACAACTCAATCTACTCAGACAATGAGAAATACATAGCAGTTATACCAATGGCATATACATCTTTCACTCTAATCCAAGTAACTAACTATCATTTTCAAAACCAGATTGTAAAGCTACTAAGCACAAGAAAAACATGATAATAAATCTGGCAACCCAACTATGATAAGCTAAGGAGCATAAGCCATCCACAATCACTGGTGTAGCCATATGCTAATCAAGTAGTTTAGAAGTTCTAATGTTAAAAGTGCCACAGTGTTTATTTCAAGAGACACCTGCTATTTAATTCCTTTCAAGATAATGACAGGTAGGCTCTAGAAATGTCAGAAATCCAGGGAGTGTAATGAAATTTGGACAGGTTTAGCATAGCTTGAGGTAACAAAGTGAACATGGTGATTTCGAACATATTATAGATTAGTTCTCATTTTGCCTGGACATAGTTACTTCACAGCTACTTCCAGTTGGCCCAAACTGACTTTTATGTTGATGCAGTATTTATGGGAGCATAATCAAAATTATGTACGTTCAACTTTTAGGTTTTCTTTGGTTTTCCCTCTCTTCGAAAACTAACCACCTCATTGTTATTACTTTACCACAATAAGGGCCACCCTCAACTTAGGCTTTTAGCTTGAGGTGAAGTACACAATATCTATTCCCAAACTAGGGCCATAATTTGTAGCCACCCTCAACTAAAGCTTTTAGCCTCAATCAAGGTTCACATGTTCAAGGATAGACCAGGACTAATATCAACGTATTTCATCACACAAGGTTAAGCTAGTAAGATGTCAAGAAAGAATGAGTACATGAGAAGCTCAAAAATTTGGAACAAGGGATTAACTCACTTATTTGGTAGATCATTTAGGGTAAAAGTGGATTCACTAAAAGAATAAAAGCCTAAGATCCTTTCCAAATCAACCACATCACCAAATCAGTCTTAGAGTACTAAGCCAAGTTTAAAGTCCATACAAAATACATAAATGCGATAAAATAAGCTCACAACACACATGTCATTGCACCCATAATCAAATATACACTCATAGGTGTAAAGGAAAGAGTGGCACCCGGATCAATCAAAGCATACACATTAAACTCAAAGATTTTTAACATACAGGTAACAACATCAGGGAGGTCATCAATCCCTTGCCTTCCATGTAGAGCAAAAAATTGATTGTGCCTTAGGGCACCAATGCATCAATAATCACAATCTCAAAAATTTTGAGGGTACCTAATTTTTCAAATCATTCAAAAGGAATTTGAAACTATGTATATGACAACAAATATAACTACTATGAACTTACTCATTATCTACACTGCCTAAACATGCTGGTTCAATAGAAAATTAAACATCCACAAGGAAAACGAATCACGACAAGAAAACCATCGGATAAAAAATAGGGGAAGTTATGGACTCGAGGCTACTCAGATTTCACCTTAATCCATAACTTCCCACACCCCACAGAAATAGATGTCACGACCCAAGCCTAGGGCCTAGACGTGACATGGTGCAAGGGGAACTTTAAGGGACCCTAAGCAAGCCTCTTAGAGCATTATTACACATCCTTGGTTGAGAAAACAATAAATCAAGCATCAAGAGATAAAAGAATGGGGAAACTAGGGCTAAGGGAAAACACTTCCATATCGTCATAATAAAGATACAAGAGTTAACTCATATCATAGATACATAATATATCCAGCAACCACCTCTACTATATAGATAAGAGCGG
Source organism: Solanum virginianum (assembly GCA_000787875.1). NCBI lineage: Eukaryota > Viridiplantae > Streptophyta > Magnoliopsida > Solanales > Solanaceae > Solanum > Solanum virginianum. The sequence continues at coordinate 24,873 of DF361706.1, forward strand.
GGGCCAAGACAAGCAACCGGGTTCACCCTCATAGTCAAATAGAACATAAAGAGGAGTGTGTCAATGCATAATAAGAGAGAGAGAGTATAATAAGGTCGCCAAAGTAGAACACTCACCAACTAACTTGAGTAGCACCGAACTACCCACGTGGAGGAGGATGATCAACTTGGGATCTGATTCCTACATGCTGATATAATGTAGGCAAGAGTATGTGTTAATCCATTTGAATGTACTAAGTATGTAAGATGCAATGCAACAATAGATAGGCATCATAATCAAAATGCATAATATTAAGCAATAGGCATAATATAACAATATGACATGTATGACTAATGCTTAAGTAAAACCTACTTAAGTAACTCATGCTCATATAGGATATCATATGTGTAGAAGAGACCACGCTAGCTATTCAAGGTATAAACCCCTTGGTTTCCAATTTGAACTCCTGTCAAAGCACCACATTACAAACCCCTTTCTTACCTTTTCATTGATCGTACCATATTTGGGCTATCTCTTTGAGTTTATACGTCGCCAACTCTGCCTTTTCATTCAGTCCAACACCCATGATATTCAAGATTTTGTAGACCTCATCAATGAACTCTTGTGGATCTTATCATCAGATAGTCATTCATATCATATCTCATGCTTTGGACCTTCAAGTCCTCAAGAAACCATATCTGGACATTTTATCAAACACTTAGAGGGTGTGAAGTGGTAGTGTAAAACCCTACAAATTAGAGATGAAATCATGCAAGAAAATTCATTGTAAAACCATCAATCAACACCTTGCAACACCTTCAAGACATATACATCAAAATCCCTCATCAAATCTTAAAGTAGATTAAAGATTTATAGCTCAACACGTAGCAAAAAAGTCACAACTTTACATAGCTTTAACATAGTTGCAGTGAATTTCATAATGATCAAAACCCATTTATAATGAATTTTCTTGATGATACCCAAACCAAAGATTAATCTTAGAAAAGAAGCTAGCCCCTTGAAATTGGTCAAACATGTCATCAATTCTTGGAAGAGGATATCTATTCTTTATAGTGACCCTATTGAGTTGTCGGTAGTCAATACACATTCTAATTGACCCATTCTTCTTTTTCACGAACAACACCAGAGCACCCCAAGGTGATTGACTAGGTCTAATAAATACCTTTTCAACAAATCCTTCAATTGCTCCTTTAACTCCTTCAACTCTGCTGGGGCCATACGGTAAGGGGGAATGGAGATAGGCTGAGTGCGGGAAGGAGATCTATGCCAAAATCTATCTCTCTTTATGGAGGTACCCCGGGAAGGTCATTTAGAAAGACATCAAGAAACTCGTTTACAACTGGAATTGACTCTATGGAAGGGACTTTGGACACCATATCTTTAACCCTCACAAGATGATACAAACACCCCCTAGAAATCAACTTATGGGCTTTAATGCATGAAATGAATCTACCTTGACCACCACATCTTGACTTTCCCACTCAAGGACAGGTTCATTAGAAAATTGACACTTGACCCTACGGGTTCGACAATCAATAAAAGCATAGTAGGCATGTAATCAATCCATCCCAAGTATGCCAACAAAATCTACCATGTCTAATTCAATAAGATCACAAGGTAACAACTTATGCAAAATGCAAATAGGACAACTTTTTAAAACTTTCCTAGAAACAATAGAGGCACCAATAGGAGTAGAAACTTCATATGACTCATGCAACAACTTGGAGACAACATGGAACTTTTAAGAAACAAGAGGGGTAATAAAGGAAAGAGTGGCACCCGGATCAATCAAAGCATACACATTAAACTCAAAGATTTTTAACATACAGGTAACAACATCAGGGAGGTCATCAATCCCTTGCCTTCCATGTAGAGCAAAAAATTGATTGTGCCTTAGGGCACCACCTTGAGGACTACCTCTCCCCAATGGGACCGCAATAGCACCTCAAACCTTGCCATAGTTTCTTGGACAATCTACCTTCCTATGAACATGCTCTGCACATTCACAACATGCATTAGAACCCTTGAAATAGGGCCCTCCATGGCTCCTTCCACATTTAGGGCACACATCAATAACAACCATCCTAGTAACACCTTGAGGCCTAGAGAAATCATTTGCAAACCCCCTATTAGTAGCATGAGGAGGCCCTTGGCCTTGACAAAATTTAGCACCCTTTGGAACTTACCCCCAAGATGGGCCATCTTGGCCTCATGATCCCTTCTCTTCCTCAATTTCTCCTCCTTCATTTGCTCTGCATAGGTCATCAACCAAGATAAGTCTATGTCACTAATTAGCATGGCTGAATGGCATTCTTCACTTACCAAGTTAGAGAACCCGACATATGTCATCAACCGAAACAAGTCCATGTCACCAATTAGCATGGGGGGTAGGCAATCTTTACTTACTAAGTAGGAGACCCCCATCATGAAATTATTCATCCTAGATCTAGGATCGACCACCAAATAAGGAGCATACTTTGAAAGTTGATTAAATTTGAGGGCATACTCTCTTACTCTCATAGCACCTTGTTTCAAGTTCATAAACTCTACCAACTTTGCTTCTTTAAGCTCAAGGGGAAAAATTGATTAAGGAAGGCCAATTTGAACTCCTTCTAAAGTACCACATTACCAACCTTCTTCTCACCTTTCTGTTGATCATACCATAGTTTGAGCTACTCCTTTGAGTTGGTACGCCGCCAACTCTGTTTTTTTATTTGCCCCAACACCCATGATATTCAAGATTTTGTAGACCTCATCAATGAACTCTTGTGGATCTTCATCTACCTTTAACCCATAGAAAATCAGAGGATTCATCCTCATGAAGTTTGTTACCCTAGCTCCCGGGGTAGTAGCATGAGGGGCTTGGGCCCTTTGATTAACTTGGTTGGCCTTCACTTGGGCAAGCATAGTAAGACCATCCCGAAGGTTACCACTGGTGGGTTGCTCCTCAGGAGTTTGAGCCCTTCGTCCTCGAGTGTTTGACATGATCTAGCATAGCAAAGAATAATCATTAGGGAAAAACTCATTACAACTCTATAGCACGACATAAAACATGAAGAAGGAAAATATTTCCTAAAACACCTCATAGCCTCTTATTCGTAGTCATGGCGCGCTTCACAACCTTGAATAGAAATCTAATCGATGTAGTATGTTGGCCCCCAGGATCTATCAACCTAGTGCTCTGATACCAAGCTTGTCACGACCCAAGCCTAGAGCCTAAACGTGACCCCAAAGGGATCTAAAGCAAGCCTCTTAGAGTATCATTACACATCCTTGGTCACAAAAATAGTAAATCAAGTATCAAGAGATAAAAGAACGGGGAAACTAGGGCTAAGGAACACACTTCTATATCATCAGAATCAAGAGACAAGAGTCAAATCATATCATAGATACATAACATGTCCAACAACCACCTCTACTACATAGATAAGGCCAGGGGCCAAGACAAGCAACCAGGCTCACCCTCATAGTCAAATAGAACATAAAGAAGAGCTTTGAATAGGCCAGGGGCCAAGACAAGCAACCAGGCTCACCCTCATAGTCAAATAGAACATAAAGAAGAGTGTCTTAATACATAACAAGAGAGAGAGTAGACTAAGGTCCCCGAAGTGGAGGACTTACCAACTAACTTGAGTAGCATCAAACTAGCCACGTGGAGGAGGATGATCAACTTAGGCTCCGGTTCCTACATGGTGATATCATATAGGCAAGAGTATGCGTTAATATGTTTGAATTTATTAAGTATGCAATAGTAGATAGGCATCATAATCAAAATGCATAATATTAAGCTTTAGGCATAATATAACAATATAGCATGTATGATCAATGCTTAAGTAACTCATGCTCATATAGGATATCATATGTATAGAAGATACCAACCTAGCTATTCAAGGTATAAACCCCTTGGTGGTTGTGTGGTATAAACCCATCACATGGTCGATGATAACCACACCTCATCAATATGGTGACAAAGTATAAAGCCCTCTCATGGTTGATGAGTATAAACCCCTAACATGGTTACCCATGCTTTTGTCCCCCCGGATCAGGTATTGTCTAATGCAATACTTTAAATATAGTATACTATATATATAAGCTCATTTCATCATCAAATAGTCATTAATATCATATCTAATGCTTTGGACCTTCAACTCCTCAAAAAATCATATCCAGACATTTTATCAAACACTTAGAGGGTGTGAAGTGGTAGTATAAAACCATGCAAATTAGAGATGAAATCATGCAAGAAAATACATTGTGAAACCATCAATAAATACCTTGAAACACCCTCAAGACATATACATCAAAATCTCTCATCAAATCTTACAATATATCCAAGATTTATAGCTCAAAACATCGCAAAATAGTCACAACTTTACCTAGCTTTAACATAGTGTGCAGTGAATTTCATAATGATCAAAACCTATTTGTAAATCAACTTTAAATCATGCATTTTATGTTAAGGAGGCTTGGGTATCATGGGTGAAAGGAACCCATGAAAGAAACCCATATACCTTAGCTTGAAGATGAACTTGGTAAAGATTGAAGATGGAAACTTAAGGCTTGAAGGAGAACATTAAAGAAGAACCTTAACTTGGGATGAGGTTTTGGGACTTGAGTTTGGGGAGTGAAAATATAACTATGTGTTTTAGTGAATTTTAGGAAATGTTTCGGATGATATAAGGGTGAAATTTGGCTAAGTATAGGTAAAAACACGTTTGGAAAAACTTGGGCCCAACACTTAAAAAAATTTTGATGAACTAAAAAAAAACACTGAGATTGGCTACTGGTACGTCGTGCCTCCATTGCGCAGACCTCACCGAAAATCGTCACTTAAAAATTTATAACTGCTAATCTTTCACTCTTAAATTGAGATTAGACCCTTCTTCACCTAATTTTGATCCCTTGATCACGAATACAAAGTCAAATTTTCAAAATTATGAATGGATTTTGAGATATATGAAAGTTAAAATTTTAGGCGTTCTGAGGCACGTTTTTGGGCACTTTTTGGGGTCATTTCAATAGAATACTTTGTCCTCAAAGTAAAGACAAATAGAAGAGGTATAAAGGGAATACCTTGGGTTGCCTCCCAAGAAGCGCCTGATTTATTGTCACGGCACGACAGGAAGCTTTTGTGCTCATGCCTCTTCAAGGTGCAGTCTTCCACTATCTTGATTTCTTCTATGTCACCCATGTACAATTTGACCCTCTGGCCGTTGTCCTTGAAAATTTTACCATCCATGCTTTCTAAGTCGATGGCTCCATAATTGAAAATACATACTACCCTGGAAGGTCCCATCCACTTGGATCTGAGTTTCCTGGGAAACCACTTAAACCTAGAGTTATAAAGCAACACCATGTCTCCTGGAGCAAATTGATGGTTCTCAATTTGGTGATCATGCTAAACTTTCATCCTTTACTTATATAATAGAGAGCTCTCATATGCTTGTAGCCTAAACTCATCGAGTTCATTTAATTGCATCAATCTAGATGTTGCTACTTTATTCCAGTCTAGATTCAACTTCTTTAGTGCCCATAGTGCCTTATGCTCAAGTTCAAATTGCAGGTGACAAGCTTTCCTAAACACCAATTGATAAGGGGACATTCCGATTGGGGTTTTGAAAGCTATGCGGTAGGCCCATAAAGCATCATCTAACTTTCTTGACGAGTCAGTGCGATTTCATTTATCATTTTGGATAGGATTTGCTTGATTTCCCTATTTGATACTTCTACTTGCCTACTTGTTTGGGGATGGTACGGGGTTGCTACTCGGTGCTTTATGCCATATATTTCATGGTGAGCTTTGAATAGTCAGTTACAAAAATGATAACCTTCATCACTGATAATTACTTGAGATGTAACGAACCTATAGAAAACATTTCTTCGTAGAAAACTGGTAACACTCCTACCTTCATTGTTCGGTAGAACTACGACCTCTACCCATTTAGAGATATAATCAACTGCAACTTGAATGTACTTATTGCAATGAGAGCTGACAAAGGATCCTATAAAGTCAATGCCCCAAACATCGAATAGTTCCATCACCAAAATAGGATTTAGAGAAAGTTTGTGCCTTCGCGAGACCCCACCCTCTCTTAGACATCTATCGCATAACTTGACATAATCATGGTGTCTTGATGTATAGATGACCAATAGTAGCCACACTGTAACACTTTGTATGCAGTTCGAGCTCTACAGTGATGACCACTCACCAATGAAGAGTAACATGCTTCAAGAATACTTACCATTTCCACTTCCGGGACACATCTACAGATGATCCCATCCTCACAAATGTAAAATAAATATGGGTCATCCCAAAAGAACTTCTTTACATCATGCATAAACTTCCGACACTAATAGGTGTTCAGATTAGGAGGCACTATATCACTCACCAAGTAGTTGGCATAGTAAAACCAGGGTATAAGGTCATGTGAGGCCACCAAAACTCTATCATCGGGGAATGAATCATTGTTGTCAAGTCTATCATCAAACTTTACCATGGCTTCATCTTCTAATCTAGAAAGGTATCAAAATCTCTCATCAAATCTTACAATA
>DF361706.1:31835-46105 GCA_000787875.1 Solanum virginianum
GATCGGATGTAGAATTCTCTCCCTTCGCTGCCCCAACATCACACCTAACGCAACCCCACTTGCATCATATATTAGGTCAAATGGTTGTGACCAATCTGGAGCCACAATAATGGGTGCTGAAGTCAACCATCTTTTCAATTCTTCGAAGGCTTGCATGCATACATCATCAAATACAAACTTGGCATCTTTCTCCAACAATTTGCATAAGGGTTGTGAGATCTTGGAGAAGTCCTTTATGAAGCGATGGTAAAATCCTATGTGGCCTAGAAAGCTCCTGATACCTTTCTCTGAAATTAGTGATGGCAATTTCTCGATAACCTTAATTTTTGCTTTATCCACCTCGAATCCCTTGCCTGAAATTCTATGACCAAGCACTATGCATTCTTTGACCATAAAATGACATTTCTCCCAGTTCAGAACCAAATGGCTCTCAACATACCTTTGCAACACATCATGTAAATGTAACAAAAACTCTTTAAAAGACTAGCCAACAATACTAAAATCATCCATGAACACCTCAACAGTGCTTCCAACCATGTTCGAGAAAATAGACATCATGCATCTTTGAAATATTGCTAGAGCATTACATAATCCAAATGACATTCTCTTAAAAGTAAAGGTACCATATAGGCATATGAAAGTTGTTTTCTCTTGATCATCAGGCGCGATAACGATTTGATTATACCCATAATATATATCAAGGAAGCAATACTATCCCTTTTCTGCTAGTTCGTCAAGCATTTGATCCATAATGGGCATAGGGAAATGATCTTTCTCGGTAGAAGTATTGAGTTTCCTGTAAGCTATACATACTCTTCACCCAGTAACCAGTCTCATAGGAATCCACTTATTCTTTGCATAAGGTACCACTGTGATACCTTTCTTTTTCAGAACACATTGCACTGGACTGACCCATTCACTATCGACAATTGGGTAAATTACTCCTATGTCTAACCACTTGATGATTTCTTTCCACACAACCTCTTGTATTGGAGAGTTCAACCGTCTTTGATGCTCGATGATAGGCTTGTAATCCTTGACAAATCTTATGAGTATAAATTCCAGGAGGTATGCCAATAATATCTGCAATTATCCACCCAATGGCCCTTTTAAATTGCTTGAGAATGAAGACGAGGGCCTCTGTTTGGGCTTTGTTTAAATCAGCTGCAATTATGACAGGCAATGTGCTATTCTCTCCCAATTATGTGTATTTTAGAGGTGTTGCTAGTGCCTTTAGTTCTAACTTTGGTGGGACTTCTATAGAAGGCTTTGTCAGTGGTATTTCTATATTACACAAGTCTAACTCTAACCTGGCCTGTCGCCTAGGCCCAGATGACACCTTAAGAGCATTCACCATTTCCTCAAAATCAGGAATGCTATCACTATCAAAATTTATTAGCACAATTTCCAAAGGTTCAACTCCTAACCTCAACTCAACCGGGATCTCTACTTCATCATCCTCACTCATTTCAATCATTGAGACAACCTGAAACTCATAACTCTTTCTCTCTAGTTATCTCACTTGAAACATAACTGCCTCTTCACCAAACCTGATGGTAAGTAGACTCTTCTCCATATCAAGCAATGCTCTCCCTGTGGCTAAGAAGGGTCTCCCTAAGATGATTGGAACTGCAAAATTCTGCTACAAATATAAATTTATCTACCTTGACCAACATATCATAAAGTATCCCTACATGCTTCTTGACTGTTCTATTTGCCATCAACAACTGCATCTTTGTAGGAACAAGGTTGCCCAAACAAAGCTTTCTGAATATGGCAAGAGCATCAAATTGATGCTAGCTCCCAAGTCACATAGTGCTCTAGCAAATTCAAGTTCCCCAACTGTGCATGGTATAGTGAATGCACCCAGATTTTCACGCTTCTACACCAAAGGCTTTGTGGTGATGGTACTGCAATGTTGAAAATGTTGGGATAGGTCCTGGCTAACTTTGTGTTTTTTCTTGACCAGATCTTTCATCTATTTCGCGTATCCTGGCATTCTTTTAAGAGCCTCAACTAAAGGGAAATCTACTGACAACTTCTTAAGCATCGCCAAGAACTGTTCAAAATTACCTTCCTCTTTTCTCTTCCCAAGCCTTTGGGGGAAAAGGTGGTGGTGGCCTTGGAAAGGTTTTATATTTCTTTGGTTGGTCATTTACACTGGGCATCTCAATCTGCTTGTTTACCCTCTTTCTATGGCTTCCATCTCCAATCATTAGCGTAGGAGGATCAATAGTGCTTTTGCCACTCCGAGTCATGACTGCCATGCAATGCCCCTGATTTCTAGGATTTTGAACCATCTTGCTTGGTAATTTACCCTTTTGGTGTTGGTTCAATTGTGAAGACACTTGCTAAATGGTTGTTCTAGTTGCTTAATCTCTATAGCGTGACACTCTATTTTTTGGTTAATACTTGAGATATCTGCTTTCATTTCCTTCAAGGTCTCATCTTGGCAATCGACTTTCTTTAACAACATTTCAAACATCTCTTCCAGCCTAGAAGTGCTTGACATGACATCATAGTTGTGGGGTGGTACATAAGAAACATTCCTATAACAAACTCTTTTACCCCATTTAGTATCCGACAAAAAGATAGCTGGCAGCTGGTATGCCTCACAGGTACGACTCATAGGTGACGTACAAGTCATAATTGAGGTCTCATATCAGGTTCTTGGCATCTTGGACTCAACAAGTATGACCCACTGGCATTGAGCTTGATTCCTGAAACCTTGCCTCCAATAGTTCGAAGTGGACCCTTGAGGATTATTCCAGAAACCCTTCTCTTGATTACTCACAAAACAAGCATTTTTATCAAAGAACAAATCTTCATAGATGGGAGCCTTAGGAGGTTAGTGAGTGACTGGTTTGACACTTGCTTGGTTTTGCTTTAAAACCAAGTCCATACTTGTGCGAAGTTGAGCAAGTTGCTCTATGATCTCTTCATTGACCTTTGCTTGCTTATTGTTGGTGTTGACCATACAAGAAGTCTTCATCGAACCTCGCTCTCGTTGACCCCATGTGCTATTGGTTTTAACCACTTGCTTCATTTTTGCGGCTATTAATGCAAAATGTTGGTCAAGAAACATGCCTCCCATGATTGTGTCAGTGCAAGCTTGACTATTCTCATCAAGTGCACGATAGAAAATCTCAACGAAGGCATCATCAACAATCTTGTGATCAAGGACCATCCTTAACTATTTGGTAAATCTTTCCCATGTTGTACTAATAGAGTCACCCGATAATTGCTCAAAGTTGTTTATTTGATCCTTGAGCTTCAACTTCTTAGATCTTGGGAAATATCTTTTAAGGAATACTCTCTGAAGCTCTTCCCAACTTGTTATGGTACCCGGAGGAATCTCGGACAACCACACAACTGCATTTCTAGTAAGTTACAATGGGAACACTCTTAAACCAACAGTAGCAAGAGAAGATTTGTCTCCCCATAACACTCTTGCAAACAAAAACCATATTTTGGAGATGACGATGGGGATCTTCTGAGGGTAGCCTTGTGAATAATCCACTATTTTGGAGCATTTGAAGTAATCCACTCGACACTGAGAACTTATCGTCTACCGGTAATAGAGGCAATACTAAGCACCAATAACGTCCATGGCCATAGGGTTCAAACGATATTGGTTCCATCCATAAGTATTTTTGGTGGTGGATTCTCCTCTCTTCCCATATCATCATTCATATTTATATCATCCTCAACCATGATATCCTCATTCACTTAAGCCATTCTTCTAAAGAGTTGATAGATCTCCAAATTGATCGGAGCTAAGGGATTGCCTTGGCTCCTTGTGTTGAGCATACAACCTAGTACACCTTATAATTAAAATCAAACAACAAAACAAAAACAAAAGTAAAATACAAGAGAGTTTAGAAATTAACACTAAAACTAACTAATTGGGAAGTCAAGTCAAAACCTAGCCATATTCCCCGGCAAGGGAGCCAAAATTTCAGATGATGTTCACGCTCTAATAAGAAAGCAGTTGGTGTAAGTAATTAACCTAACCAAAGATTAGGATCGAATCCACAGGGAATATAGGGTTTGACTACGAGAATTCGCTATCAATTATTTCTAGTATTTATAACTAAAATCTCTAAATTGGGGGGGGGGGAAGGTTTTGTGATTCAAGAACAAAGTAAAATAAACACTATACTATGATCCGAGAAAACACTCAATTTTAGGGTTAACTTGGGAATTGTGTTCCCCATGGTCCGTTGACTCGATTAACCTAGATAACATAACTACAATTAGAGATTCACATGCAATACGGTAACTTAGGTTCTTTCAGCCCTCTTGTGAAGGTGAAGGTCAAATTTTACCATGGCGCTTGGTTAGAAAGCATGGTGTACCAACTAAATATTACCTATTTTCCCAGTCAACCTCCCCTTGGTTAGGTTTGATTAATTAGGTGAGAACACATCAATCGAATCCTATCGTCTATTTCTCTTTTCCTATTCGTCACTACCTTGGTCAGGATCGTGATAGTAGGTGCGGTTTGGTGTTAGCCACCACCAAACAACAATCATACCAAAGAGAAATAGACAATACATGCAAAACCCATATACTAGAAATGGACAAACCTAGGCTAAACTAAGCTAAAACCCTAAAAGTTTCCTTGAGAGTATATTCAAAGATGATATTCTCTTCTGCATTTGAATCTCCTTCAATAAAACCCTAACTTAAACTATTTATAATGTTTACAAAATAATCCTAAAAATTATACAAAAAGATAGCTGGCAGCTGGTATGCCTCACAGGTACGACTCATAGGTGACGTACAAGTCATAATTGAGGTCTCATATCAGGTTCTTGGCATCTTGGACTCAACAAGTATGACCCACTGGCATGAGTCGTAGCTTGGGCTATGACTTATGTGCTCCTCTAGTATTCTATACCTTCAGTTGTTGATCCAAAGTTTGGGCTCTATGATACTTGCTACGAGTATACCTACACTAGTCATAGTGAGACCTATAACTCATAGGTTGGCCTCATACGGTTGACCTCCACTTAGAAAATTTCTTATTTTTGGTCTCTGTTTCTTGCTACGATAGTATCCTACGACTCATAGGTGAACTCGTATGTCCTATGCTTCAGCAAAATCTGTAATTTTTCTCCTAAATCATGCTAACCTACTTTTCTATAATTTGGGCTAAAAAATACATAAAAACCATAAAAAGTCATGTTAAGAACTCACAAAATTCCTTATTTTAGGCATCAAATGTGCTGTATTTTGATAGCACATCACCAGTTCCTAAGTCATTTAAGATTTGAATTTCAAATATTATAAATAGGTCTTTTAGGTTATTTTTCAGAAGTCTTCGCGGTTTTGATTAGTTTTAGGTTAAGTTCTCATAGAACTCAATATTTTGAAAGAGAATATTGTGAGAGAGTCTTTGAGAACAGTTGTGGTTGAATTTGATCTTAAAGCTTGTGATTCTTATTGATATTGGATTGCTTGTTCTTAAACCTATTCTGTAAGTGTTTAATTATGTCTTCTCAATTGATAATTTCTTCATCTACACATAGCATGTGTAGGTAAATCCACAACTAGGGTTGTGGGAACCATGAAGAGCTAACAAAGTAAAACTGGATAATTCACAATTCTTGGAAGGTGTAAATACATGTATTAATTAACTCTCTTTGTTTTGCATGTTTTCTATTAGTGTCCAACATTAGAACTCATTTTGTGTTACTGGACCGAGGTAGTAATGAATAGGAGAAGGGATTAATTAACAAGATTCGATTGATATGTTCTCATCTAATCAACAAAACTGGGCCAAGGGGAGGTTGTAATAGGATTAATACATAATGGTTAGTAATTCACACTATGGAGATGGGTCAGGTTGCATAGTGAAATTCACCTCTCACATTTGACCAAAGGGCTTAGTAAAATTAAATTATCATCTTGCATGCTATACACTAGACAAGAATTAGGTTATGCAGTGATATTGAGTTAGGGAATCATGGGGAACATAATACCTTAGTTGCTCTCTATTATTGATTTTCTCTTTTGATAGTTAGTTTACTTTTCTCATTGATTGTTGCAACCCTCCCCCTTAGGGAATGGAGTCGGTTAATTACTCAAATTACATATTTGTTAATTTTTGTGAGTCTATGTATTCCTTATCGAATTGACCCTAACCTTGGTAAGGTTCTATATCTTGACAACAACCGCTTTATCATCTAAAACGGAGGTGTAACTTGGGTGACATCACTTGGTAATTCACCTTGGGGTGCACCGGTATTGTTTGTAAGGAAGAAAAATGGCTCCTTTAGAATATGTATCGATTACCGACAACTCAATAAGGTCACCATGAAGAAGACGTATCCCTTGCCAAGGATAGATGACCTATTTGATCAACTACATGGGGCTAGCCACTTGTCAAAGATTGAACTTTAGTGCGGGTACCATCAATTGAGGGTAAGGGAGTGTGACATTCCCAAAATGACCTTCCAAACTGAGTATGGACATTTTGAGATTGTGGTGATGTCCTTCCGTATAACTAATGCTTTGACAATATTTATGGTTCTTATAAATAAAGTCTTTAAACCCTACCTTGACATATTTATGGTGGCCTTCGTTGAAGATATTTTGATTTATTCTTAGAGTGAAGAAGAACATATGAAACATTTGAGGGTAGTGTTGCAAATGTTGAGGGAAGAAAGATTGTTTGCCAAATTTGACAAATATGAATTTTAGTTGAAGGAAGTTGCCTTTCTAGGGAATATAGTGTCAGGTGAAAGTACTAAAGTGGATCTAAAAATACGGAGGTGGTAGGGAATTGTCCTAGAACCTTAACTCCCACGAATTTTAGGAGCTTAGATTTAGCAGGGTACTACCAAAGAATTTTTAATGGTTTCTCATCAATTGCCTCTCCCATAAAAGTTGACACAAAAGAAGGCTAAATTTGTATGGATCAATGAATATGAAAGAAGTTTCCAAACTTTGAAAGATAAACTTATGTCTGCTCCTATTTTGGCTCCACAAAAAAGGATAGAAGGGTTTATGGTGTATTGTGATGCTTTGAGGGTTATCTTGGGGTATGTATTGATGCTAAATAGCAAAGTCATTTCCCATACTTCTGGTAACTAAAGGTGGAAGAGTGAAACTACCCTACCCATGATCTTGAATTAGTAGCCATGGCATTTTCCTTGAAGATATGGCATCGCTGTTTGTATGGGGTTCATGTAGATATGTTCACTGACCATAAGTTCACCCATAAGGATCTACGTTAAAGCAAAGGAGGTGGTTGGAACTCCTAAAAGATTATGACATGAGTGTGCACTATCATCAGGGTAAGGCAAATGTTATGGTCAATACCCTAAGTCAAGTGTCCATGAGGAGTATTCCTCATGTTGATGATATCAAGAAAGAATTTGCAAGAGAAGTTCACTAGTTTGATATGTTTGGAGTTAGGTTAGATGAGGCCAAACATGAAGGTGTGGTGGTTGTGGATGGTTCTAAGTCTTACTTGATTGAAGAGGTCAAAACCAAACAACACCTTGACACCGTATTATTAGAATTGAAAGCTTTAGTGAAGGTTGGAAAGGTGGAGGCTCTCTCCTAAGGAGTAGATGGTATCCTTAGGTACCAAGAAAGGTTATGTGTGCTCGATGTCGATGGCTTAAGACACTTATCTTGAATGAGGCACATAGTTCATCTTATTCCATTCACCTTAGTTCTACCAAGATATATAGATATTTGAGGGATGTTTGTTGGTGGGGTGGTATGAAGAGAGATATTGCCAAATTTGTAGCCGGTTGCCATAATTGCCAACAAGTCAAAGCTGAACATCAAAGGCCAGGTGACTTAGCCTAAGATATTGAGATTCCTACATGGAAGTGGAAAGAAATCTATGTGGATTTTGTGATTTGGTTACCAAAGACTATAAAGTACTATAATGTGGATTATTGTTAATAGAATGACAAAGTTGGCCTACTTTCTACCGATTAAAACAACTTATTGTGCCGAAGATTATGCCAAGTTGTACATTCATGAGTTGGTTAGATTGCATGGGGTCTCATTGGCCACTAATTTGGATTATGGTGCTCAATTTACTTCATGCTTTTGGAGGTCCTTTCAAAAGGGCCTTGGTACTAAATTCAAGCTTAGCATGACATTTCACTTACAAATGGATGGTCAAGTCAAGGAACCATTCAAACTCTTGAGGATATGCTTAGGGATTGTGTCTTGGAGTTTGAAAGTAGTTACATAAGCATCTTTGTCATGACCTAAGCCTAGGACCCAGATATGACATGGCGAATGGGAACCCGAAGGGACCCAAACAAGCCTTTGAGCATATCAGTCACACATCCTTGGTCACGAAAGCAAAGTAAATAATAACAAGATATATATAAAATGGAAGTGGGGCTAAGGGAAGTCTTTAACTATAAACCATGCAATAGAGTCAAGCTCATAGCACAATAACACTATAATATCCAACATACACCTCTAAACTTGGATTAGAGTGTGGGCCAAGACACTTTTCGAGCTCACCCTCATAATGTCAAATTTCAATATAAAGAAGTCTTAGAAATATCAAGAGAAAGTAGATAGTGTCCCCGAACTTTAGGACTCACCAAGCTTATCCATGTGGAAGATGATCAAGAGGAGCTCCAGTCACCATGTAGGCATAAAGTATGTATTAGTACATTTGAATGTACTAAGTATGTAGGATGCAATGCAACAAGACATAACCCAATATAGTCAAAATGCATAGTAATAGGCAATAGATAAGCATAATATCAATATGGTATGCATGATCAATGGTTTAAGTAAAACATGTTTATAAATCATTCAACTTGCACAGAACATGATACATATAAGGGAAGAGACCTCAACCGATAAATAATAAGACCAAGCGAGCTATGACTTGGAATCCAAATGATTACCCCTCATTGTTAAAGAGGTGGTCTACATACCAAGGTAAACCATACTTTACCTTATGGGAGCCCGTCTCATATCGTATGAAGTAACCATCCTTACGCGAACCCATCCAATTTTGAAAAGGATTTCCTTAAGAAGTGCACTAAATGGATCCACTAGTAAAGCAAGGGTAAAGTATACGCCTATGTTGGCGCATAGTTTGAGGAAAGGAATATGAACCCATGAAAATGGACTATGCCACATCCAATCCATCTATGCTAAGCCTAATCCCATGGAATGATCGAAATAATCATACTTTAACCATTTGTAAGAAACATGGAAACGTGACATGAGTAGCTCTAAAATATCTTTGATCTCTAATGGTGAGCCTAACTTCAGAACATAAGAATAGATTACCATCAAACATTACCTTTGCATTAAAATTAAAGGCCCACAGAAGGTTAAATCTTTGAAAAGGGCTTAAGTTGATATTTACAACATCATAGACATGTTCATGAATTCAATACATTTTGAAAGCCCAAAATATTCATGAAGACACTTGATTCATAAATGATGCAGTAGATCATCAACAACTTTAAGAATCCTTCAAAAGGCATTTTATAAAACACATGGCGGGTTCATAATATTAGTTTAAAATTATCTAATTCTAGAGTGAAATAGAGTGCACAAAATGATTCGAAATCAACCCACCAACATTGTAGTAAAACTCCAAACAGAATATTATGAAATATATCTCAAAAGTTTGTCACGATTCATAGCTTACATAGTTCAAATCATGCATAGTATCAATAGACAAGAATTCATAGTATAAGGTTAAAATAGAGATTCATGCATATTCAACAACACTTAGTAAAACCCCTAACATAAATCATGCTCATATTTCATAATAAAAGATACCCATAGACAATATACGTTGAAACATATTCAACAACACTTAGGAAAACCCCTAACATAAATCATGCTCATATTTCATAATAAAAGATACCCATAGACAATATACGTTGAAATCATGCAATTTTCATAAAAACAAAGATTGGGCTCCATAGGTGAAAGGACCCAATGGATGAAACACAGATTTCTTAAACTTGGGTTTTCTTGATGTAAAATTGAAGGAGACTTGAAGCTTGAATGGAGTTCTTGAGATCCAAAATTAAGGTTGAGACACTTGAATTTGGATGGGAATTTTTAATAAAATGGTTGAGAGCTTCTAGAGAGGGTTTTTGAGTGATATGGAGTTGAAAAATGGCTAAGTATAGGGTATTTCTTATGTAAATGGGAATAGGAACACGAACCCAATGCCCCTAGGACAAAATAGGAAATTAAGAAAGTGCTAACACTACTCCATGATGGGTCCATGTCGCGGAGGCATCGTGCACCCTTATTATTTTCAAATTTTTTACAAAAATTATTTTTCACTATGGGTCTTCTAAAATCTGGGTTATATCCATTTCCTACTCAGTATTTTCCTCGAATCAAGAATATGAAGTTAGATCTTTCATATCACACACGAATTTTGGGATATATGAAAATTATGATTATGGACATTTTCGAAGCACATTATTGCAGCATTTCAATCTTCCACTCATAGAGTTTGCTTATAAAAATAGCTGTCAATCTAGCATGTGAATGGCTCCCTTTACCTTTTGCATATGGTGCATGTATTATATTCCTTAGATCCTACGTTAGCACATTTGGGATGAATGTTCCCATAGGGGAGATATTGTAAGGTCCCACAAGTTGGGGGGGGGGGTAAAAAAGTGTCTAAGAAATGAAATCTAGAAATTTTCTATGTACCACTAGGTTTTATGGAATGGGCTATGGGCTGTAAATGAAGAAAACCTAAAAAGTATCCAAAAATGTGCCTCGAAAAAGCCTGGAATTTTCATTTCCATAAATCTTAAAATTTATACATTATTTCAGAAATCTGGCTTCATATTCATATTCAAGCAGTCAAAATTAGGGTAAAATGATCTAACCCTAATTTTAGAGCAACCATATCAAAATACGAAAATTGTAAAATGCAATTTCTAGAATATAATGCACGATATTGGCACGACGCGCCCCTGTTGTTTTTGGTGCAAGGTTTTAAATTTCAGTCCAAGACTTTTGAGTCTTGGGCCTGAGTCTTCCAACATGAGAAAATACCTATACTTAGCATTATTTCACCCTCATATCACCCAAGACATTTCCCAATACTCACTCAAACCCTTAGTCTTATATTTTTCTCTAGATTTATGTCTCAAACTCTGATCCGAAACTAAGGATTTCCTTTAAGGTTCTTCTTCAAGCTTCAAGTCTCCATCTCCAATCTTCACCAAGCTCATCTCCAAGCTAAGGTATGTAGGTTTCTTTTCCTCGGTTCCTTTCACCCTTGATACCCAAGTCTCCTTTCACTCAAGTTGCATGATTTAAAGTTGATTTGCAAATGGGTCTAGCATATTATGAAATTCACTGCACACTATGATAAAGCTATGTGAAATTGTGACTATTTTTCTATGTTTTGAGCTATAAATCTTGGATCAATTATAAGATTTGAGGAGGGTTTTAATGTATATTGGTTAAGGGTGTTGCTAGGTGTTAATTGATGGTTTTATAAAGGATTTTCTCGCATGATTCTACTCTTGAATTGTATTGTTTTACACTAGCACTAGACACCCTCTAAGTGTTTGATAAAATATCCGAATTTGGTTTCTTGATGAATTGAAGGTCCAAAGCATGAGATTTGATATGAATGACAATATAATGATGAAACGAGCTTTTGTATATGATATATTCTATATAAAAGTGTTGCCTGGGTAACCTAGTTAAGGGGTTAATATCTCAAACACTAGGGTGGTAGGTGAGATTGCCACTAACCTAGATAAGCGGTTTGTACTTCACACACTAGGGTGATGGGTGCGATCATCACTAACCTCGATGAGGGGTTTGTGCCTCATGCACTAGGGTGATGGGTGGGATCATCACTAACCTAGATGAGGGGTTTATATCACACACTAGGGTGATGGTGTGATCATAACTAACCTAGATGAGGAGTTTGTACCTCACATACTAGGGTGATGACTGATATCATCATCAACCTACCAAGGGGTTTGTACTTTGAAAATCTAGCTTGGTCTCGGTGTGCATTGTGGATAGCAAGAAGGTGGTTAGAATTCCTATCAACCTACCAAGGGGTTTGTACTTTGAAAATCTAGCTTGGTCTCTTCTACACACATGATCTCCTTTTTAAGCATGAGTTACTTAAGCAAGTTTTACTTATGCATTGATTATACATGACATATTGTTATAGTATGCCTATTGCCTATTGTTATGCATTTTGATTAAGGTGCCTATCTTTTGTTACATTTCATCTTACATAGTACATTCACACATACTAATGTATACTCTTGCCTACATGATATCACCATGTAGGAACTGGTGCCTAAGTTGATCATCCTCCTCCTCCACATGGCTAGTTTTGTACTACTTAAGTTGGTTGGTGAGTCCTCTACTTCGGGGACCCTAGTTTAATTTCTCTTATTATGTATTGACATACTCTTCTTTATGTTCTATTTTGACTATGAGGGTGAGCCTATTGCTTTATCTTGGCCCCCGCTAAGTATCTAGGTGTAGAGGTATTTGTTGGACATGTTGTGTATTATGCTTGAGCTTTGACTCATAAGTATTACTCTCTTTTCTCTTTCTCTTAGTCCTAAATTCTCTTGTTTATGTTTCGTAAATTATTTGTCTTACTTCTGCGACCAAGGATATGTGTATGATATGCTAAGAGGCTTGTTTAGGGTTACTTCAGATTTCTCTTTCATTGGTCACGTCTAGGCCCTAGGCTTGGGTCGTGACAAAGATGGTATTAGTTCACTAGGTTGATAGATCCTTGGAGACCAACACACCGCGTTGATTAGAGTCTTATTCATGGTTGTGTTGTACACCACAACTATGAATAGGAGACTATGAGATATTTTAGGAAATGTTTCACTTCTTCATGATCTATGTCGTGCGATAGAGTTAGATCCTCTAGGGCTTATTGCTAACCTCTAATTGTTACACTTTAGGATATATCTCAAGCTACTCAGGATGGTACTATGATGAATGCGAAGATTTGCAATGTTCTATGGAAAGTAGCTAAAGCAATGGCGAAATTGGCAACTCACCTCAACCAACAAGTGATTGTTCTCGAGACTTCTAGTGGTTATTCAGAAATCTGGCTTCATATTTATGTTCAGGGGGTCAAAATTAGGGGAAAAAGGGGTCTAACCCCGATTTTAGAGCAATCGCATCAAAATCCAAAAATTGCAAAATGTGATTCCTAAGTATGAAGGTGATGGTGGTGTGGTACCTTATGCTAGGTGCCCAAAATATGGTAGAGGCCCTGATGACCCATGCTTGAGAGGTACAAATACTTGTTATGGTTGTGGGTAGATGGGTCATAAGATTAAGGATTGCCCTCACAAATGCAATAAGAACAATGGAGGTAATGGGGGAATGGCTAATCCCAAGTGCCCTACGTGTAGTATGGACCATGGTGGCTCGTGTTGGAGGGACACAGGTGTATGCTTTGCGTGTGGTAAAATAGACCATAGAATTTTGGATTGCCCATGCAGTTAATATAAGAGTAAAAGCGGTGATGTTGATTAAGAGGCTCAAGGAGGGGAGTATAAGGGTTATTCCTTTGTGATAGTAGTATTCATGTGTGTGTGCGCGCGCACCCCAGATGGTTATGTGAGTTTATTGTGGCTAGTAGGGGTCTATAAGGGTTGCCCCATGTTCTTATTGCATAGAAGTCTTATCTTGCGATCATTGTTGAACTTAGCTTGATGTTTTGGAGGTCTTGGGGTAGTTTAGACCACTTGCATAGCATGCTTCCAATGAGAGTAGAACCTGTAAGGTTGTAATATGATGGTTGAGGATGGTCGATCTATTTGGTAAACTACAATAGGTCAGTCACTTCTCTAAGATTGATCTTTGGTTGGGGTTTTCTCCCAAGTGAGGATGAGGGTAGATGGTACCCCTAAGTGTCTTTTCAAACTAGGAGCGAGCATCTTGAGTGTTGGTAGAGTTGTGTGGTTGACTTATGTACTTGTTATGTTTATGGGTTTCATGAATAGGGTCTTAAAACCCTACCTTGATATGTTTTTGGTGATTTGTTTAGAGCTTTGTGAATCATTTGAGGTTAGTATTACAAGTCTTGGAGGATGAGAGGTCATTTGCTAAATATGACAGGTGTGCATTGTGGATAGCAAGAAGGTGGTTAGAATTCCTTAAGGATCATAAATGATTTTGCATTATTTTTCCCCAGTAAGGCTAATGTTGCGGTCGGTGCTCTAGATAGCCTAGCATGTGTTGTTGATGGTGGTAAAGAGGAGACTAGTGGGGTCCTT
>DF361705.1:14531-38086 GCA_000787875.1 Solanum virginianum
ACATCCTCATCTCTGCAACATGCATCTTCTGGACATGTGCATTTTTGATTGGCCAACACTCCACCCCATACAACAAAGATGGTCTAACCACAAATCTGTAAAACTTACCTTTGAGTTTAGGTGGAATCTTCTTATCCCACAATACTCTAGATGCCAGCATTGATCCCAAATATAGCCCCATCTCAATAGGAAAATACTTTGGATCTCCTCCCGCCACTTTTACCTGAGTCATGACTTCATCATACATGTCCTTAATCGCCCTAATTGTCATAAGTTTTTCCAAGATCAATGAACACCACATGAAGGTCCCTCTTCCTGTACTTCTCAACCAGTCTCTGCATAAATTCAAACTAATTCTTTCAATGGACACTCCTCTTCTCACCCTCATCTCCACCACTCTCCCCGAAACCTTCATAGTGTCTTAGCAAGTTAATATCCCTGTATCGTTATAATTTTGAATATCACCCATGTTCTTGCACAATAGAACCACTGCATTCCATCCCTATTCGTCGAGCATTTTAGCTGTCTTCAAAATAAAACAACCCAATCAACTAATCTATACCTGTCTTGTCATTGCTCTTTCAACATCCACCAGAATCCCATTGGGTCTAGTCCTTTCCCCTTGCTCATTCTACTAATAACACGTCTAACCTCCTCAATCCTAAAACAATAGCAGTACCCAAAATCCTGAAACTATCAGAGTGCGTCAATTAACCCAAGATAATGTCTTTGTCCCCTTTCTCATTTAAGAGTTCATGGAAATATGCTCACCACTTTTGCTTAATGGAGGTCTCATCCACCAACACCTTGTCTTATTCATCCTTGATGCACTTCACTTGATCCCAGTCACGAGCTTTTCTCTCCCACGTTTTTGCTATCCTATACAATATTTTATCCCCACCTTTTTCCCCTAGCTCAACATATCAGCGCTCAAAAGTTGTTTTAGCACTTATGACTGACGACTTTGTTTCTGTCTTCATCATCTTATAGATATCCTTAAACATCCACTTTTCATCCTCATCCACACACTCCAACCACTTTGCATAGGCAACCTTCGTAGTTTTCACTTTGCCTTGAACTTCTCTATTCCACCACCAATCTCCTTAACGACCACTAAAGATCCCTCTCGATGTCCCTAGTACCTCACTAGCAGTTTTCCTAATGTAACTAGTTGTCCTGTCACATATGTTCAAATCCCGCTACTACTCCAAGCCTCCAACCAATCAACTTCTCCCCCATCTCCCAAGAATGAGCAAGAGTCAGACTCCCCATCTAATTCTAGGTTCTGATATCCCTCTTAATCTCCAAGTCCATCACTAAAAGTCTATGTTGGACAGCAATATTTTCACTAGAAATAACCTTACAATCCTTATTATGGTCTCTATCACCAAAAGTCTATGTTGGATAACAATATTTTCATCGGAAATAACCTTACAATCCTTATCATGGCCTTTATCACCTTTCTGAAGGAGTAAGTAATATATCTGACTCCTAGTTACCGTACTACGAAAGATAACCAAATGATTTTCTCTCTTCAGAAATACTAGTTAGCAATAAGTAACTCAAAGGCTTTAGCCAAATTCAAAAGTGATGCCCCAACTCCGCTCCTCTCCCCAAAACCAAAGCCTCTATGGACATCATCAATACACCTAGAACTTGCACCAATATAACCATTAAAATCTCCTCCAATGAAAACCTTTTAGATGTCCGGTATACCTCTCACTACCTCATCCAAATCCTCCCAAAAGAGCGTGAGCAGATAATACATGGCCTTCAAAGCCCAGAGAGTATTACTGACCTCTTTCTTCATTTCGTAACTGCAACAGATATTTGGAGCTTTTTCTATTATATTTTGGACCAAGTTGGGTAACCCCACAGTTAAACTAAAGAAGCTTATAAATGCTGGTATTTTTGGAGAGTTTATAAAGCCATGAAAAGGATCTGGAAAATGATTTCAACAACTATTTTTTGGTGTATTTGAATAGGGAAGAATCGTAGATCTTCTAATGGAATCTCAACCTCTCCACATTGCCACTGATGAGTCGTAGAAATACGACTTGTATAACGCATTAAACAAAGAATTTTTGCGCATTCTCAAGCAAACTTGTTATTTTGATGTTCGTTTTTTATTGTTTTTCAGGAAAAAGACTAAGGCATGGAAGAAATGAGAATACGAAAGAAAAAGGATGAAAAAGAGTGCAAAGAGGAGCCAAATTGGAACCAAGTGTGGGCATACGGGGCCCTACACGGCTCGTGTATCTCCACACAGACCGTGAGGCCCATCGTGGCCTCACACTTGGCTGATGGCATTGGCTATTTGGTGAAGGCAAGTCCCACGGCACGTGTCACGGGCCGTGGGACGTCAGACGAGTCGTGCAGCTGACTGTCAAAATGACATAACGAGGACACCGTCGAAAAGCAAGCAAAATGAGCTAAGGGAGGTCAGACAGAGCGTGTCACTGACCATGTGATCAACCACGGCCCGTGTCGTGGAGGCGTGTGGAAGGGCAAAAAAGTGCAAAGCATGACAGACGGTCCGTTTCACGGACCGTCGCACTCCACACGGGCCATTTGCCTGAGCATGTAGTAGCATATGAGGAGCAGTGAAGATAAGGCTAAGGACAACTACACGGACCGTTTGACGGACCGTATACCGTCACACGGGCCTGTGGTGGCCCGTGTCCATGCCGACAAATTTTTCCTATTTTAATTAGGATTAGGTTTTCTTTATATATAAATAGGTATTACCGGGATAAACAACAAGGGTTAATACGTAGACGTTCTGAGACCGAAAGATGATGAATGATATGCATTTAAGAGGGATCGAAAGGTGAATTAGATGTTACATAACTTATTAGATCTTATATACGTAAGCATGAACGAGTTTACCACTAGATTCGGCTATCGCATTAGATGTCATGGGGAACACAATCCTAGCTTCACATAAATTGTTTGAAATCTAGTCGTTCTTGCACTCATTTATTACTTCATTTTAGTAAATTAGTTTAAAACACCGAAACCTCTATTTACTTTATGTACTTTTATTTTCATTATTGCTTTACTTTAGTAAGTTAGTTTGAAAAAAAAACCAAAACCCCTATATTTACTTTATGCACTTTTGTTTCAGGATAGATATTACATCTGAAAACGGTGCTAATAGATATATTCTCACGCATTCCCTGTGGGATCAACCTCAACTCTGGTTGAGTTTTATATTTGATCAACGACTGCTTTACTATTCCATTTGGAGTGCAAATTTGGGCGTATCAAATTTTGGCACCGCTGCCGAGGAATACGGCGAAGTAATAGTCTATTAGTTTCTATTTTCAGTTTGTAATACTAGTCCCTAATTTTACTTTTATTTCTTGTTTTTAGTTTCTTGGTAGGGAGCCAACGTTGCATGCCAAACACCCAAAGCAAGGGTGAAGCACTTGTTCCCTACGACCCCAAGCTTACTAAATCAATCCGCAGAATGAATGCCCAAGAACGCGAAGCAGCTAGACAGAGAGAATTGACGGTGAACCTGGCAGGTGGGGGAAACGACGGTCTGGGTGATGGTGAAAATGTTGGGAATGAGGTACCACCTGTAGCACTACTTAGACAGGTGCCGCTGCCCGGTGTGAGACCCCAAGTGCCTCAGCCGCCCCAGTGAATGATGATGATGAGTGTGCTGGGACCACCGGGGCGATTGTACTTCCCCCACTGCCCGCGGGTGTTAAATTCACTATCACTAGCATCCCGCGGGTGTTAAATTCACTATCACTAGCACGATGCTGCAGATGCTACAGTTAAAAGGGTTGTTCGGTGGAGTAGCAACTGAGGATGCAAATCAGCACGTCTTCAACTTTCTGGCAACATGCCAGTCGCCTGAGATTCCTGGGGTCAGTCAGCAAGCAATTAGGTTGCGGTTATTCCCATTGTCTCTTTCTGGTGCGGCAACTAAGTGGCTGAATGAGCTTCCACATGATTCCATCCTCACTTGGGGAGAGTTAAAGGAAACATTCTTGGAGAGGTTCTTCCCTACATCAAAACAGCTCAAAATCACAGATGACAATGGCTCTCATAAGCAACTGCCGAATGAAGCACCACATGAGACTTGAGAGAGATTCAGGCAGAAGCTTAAGCAGTGGCCCGATCATCTCCTCATAGATGAGCATTTGAAGAAAGTCTTCTATAGGTCCTGCAATTTTTTGACTAAGCCGATCGTTGATGCTGCTTGTGGGGGGGTCATACATGTCTAGGTCTTTCCCGGACATCGTGGTGATCTTAGATCAGGTAGCCCAGAACAACAGAGCATGGTACACTAGAGATGGAGACTATTCAGGGCTCATCTTTGAGATGACGGAGGAACAGCGACGAAAGGAGGAGGAACGGGATCAAGACATGGCACACACGAAGACCCAACTGGACTTGCTGGCAAAGCGGTTCTTAGGAGGAGCAGAAAAGGTAAAAGTTGCAGACACAATGCCTAGGTATGATGATCAAGGTTACAACTTTGACGAAGAGGCAAACTTCTTAGGCAGCCGGGGGGGGTTACCGACCATTCAACGTCGGTAATCAAGGTCAGAACTATGGTCGTGATCAAAACTATCAAGAAAACTGGCAAAACAGAAATGGTTTTAGGAACCGTGAGCATTACAACGATAGTGGTGGAAATTCAAAGTTAGAAGAAATGATGGCAAAGGTACTTGACAAGGTTGAGTCCACGGAGGTAGGGATACGAGATATAAAAGGGGAGATGTCCAATGTTCGACAGTTGGTCGACTCGCATTCCACCTCAATCAAGCAACTAGAGCAACAGATGGGTCAACTGTCAGCAACCTTAAACCAGAGAAAAGCTGGGTCACTATCTAAGCGACACTATTCAGAACCCAAAGAATGACGGTCATTGCATGGCAGTAACCACGAGGAGCGGTAAGGTACTTTCTGACCGTGTTGTGCCAGTAATGCAGGTTTGGATGAAGCTAAAGGCAAGATGCCTAACCCCGTGGAAGAGCATGTTGATGACTTGAGTGAAGAGGCAGAGGTAATACCAGCAGAGCCTGAGGTTACTAAAGAGCCTGAGGTGACACCAACAGTGACCCAACAGCTACCGGTCATTCCTAAGCCGCCACCACCTTTCCGACAGAGGTTGTAGAAGAAGGTTGAAGATGGCAAGTTTCAGAAGTTCTTGTCCATGCTAAAAGAGATTTCAGTGAACATTCCTCTAGTGGAGGCACTTGGGCAGATGCCAGGCTATGCTAAGTTCATGAAAGACTTAGTGACTAAGAAGAGGTCAGCCACGATCGAGCCGGCAAACAATCTCCACCACTATAGTGGTATCGCCACAAGATCTCTTGTAGAAAAGAAGGAAGATCCGAGAGCGTTTACTATCCCGTGTACTATTGGAGCCTTTGATTTTGCAAGAGCTCTCTGTGACCTGGGTGCCAGCATCAACTTGATGCTGCTAGTAGTTTACAGGCAGCTGGGCTTAGGAGCACCCACAACCACTACAATGCGGCTACTCATGGCGGATTGATCGGTAAAGCGTCCCGTGGGGATTCTATGTGATGTTCTGGTTCGTGTGGGTCGGTTCATCTTTCCGGCAGACTTTGTTATTCTGGATTGTCAGGTGGATTTTGAGGTTCCCATCATCCTTGGGAGACCATTTTTGGCTACTGGAAGGGCGTTCGTAGACGTGGAGCAAGAAAAGCTGACTTTTAGACTCAACACAGAAGAGGTGAAGCTCAATATGTGTGCTGCAATGAGCAAGGCTTTGGTAGACGTAGAGCGAGGAGAGCTGACTTTCAGACTCAACACGGAAGAACTGAAGTTTAATGTATGTGCTGCAATAAAAAGACCTAAAGAGGTGGCGGTGATGTCTATCTTCGATGTTATGGATGATTGTCCGTCTGGGATCCCGCTTGAGGAAACAATGAGTGTAAACACACTAGTAGCAGTGTTGATGAACTTCCCAGATGATGGTATTAGCGAGTATGCAGACACCGTGAATGCGTTGCAAGGTAGGGGAACCAGGCCTTTTGTCACCAGAAAGTTGGACTTGGACCTGCAGAACAGGTCCACACCGCCTGCTAAACCATCCATTGAGGAGCCTCCAGCTGTGGAGCTCAATGAGCTACCCCAACACCTCAAGTATGTATTTTTGGGTACTGACAACACTCTTCTGTGATTGTAGCTACAAATCTTCACGAAAACCAGGTGGAGGCATTGTTGGGGGTCCTCCAAAAGTTCAAGCGAGCTATTGGTTGGACCATTACGAATATCATAGGGATTCCTCCAGGGATATGCACGCACAAGATCAAATTAGAGGATAATTGTGTGCCCAGTATTGAGCACCAGCGCAGGTTGAACCCACCTATGCAAGAGGTGGTGAAAAAGGAGATCATCAAGTGGCTAGATGCTGGGGTGATATGCCCCATTTCTGACAGCAAGTGGGTCAGTCCAGTGCAGTCTGTCCCGAAGAAAGGGGGCATGACAGTGATAGCCAACGACAAAAATGAGTTGGTCAATTTGAGACCAGTGACGGGATGGCGAGTGTGCATGGACTACCGGAAGCTGCATAAATGGACCTTGAAGGACCATTTCCCCATGCCCTTCATGGACCAGATGTTAGACAGGTTGGCAGGTCGAGGGTGGTACTGCTTCTTGGACGGGTAATCGGGCTACAATCAGATATCCATAGATCCGGAGGATCAGGAGAAGACTACTTTCACTTATCCGTATGGGACTTTTGCTTTCAGAAGGATGCCCTTCGGGCTGTGCAACGCCCCAGCCACCTTCCACCGCTGTATGATGTCGATCTTTTCTGACATGGTTGAAGACACCCTCGAGATATTTATGGATGACTTCTCTGTAGTGGGTGATTCTTTTGATACATGTCTGTTAAATCTTAGCAGGGTACTATAACGTTTTGAGGAGGCTAATCTGGGGTTAAACTAGGAGAAGTGCACTTCATGGGCATGTCTGTTGAATCTTAGCAAGGCACTACAGCGTTGTGAGGAGGTTAATCTGGTGCTAAACGAGGAGAAGTGCCACTTCATGGTCAAGGAGGGGATAGTTCTTGGCTATAAGATTTCTGAGAAGGGCATAGAAGTGGATAAGGCGAAGATCGAGGTGATTGAAAAACTGCCGCCACCCATATCTGTGAAGGGGGTCCGGAGTTTCCTTGGGCATGCAGGTTTTTACCAACGATTTATCAAAGACTTCTCCAAGATCGCACACCCTTTATGCAAACTATTGGAGAAGGATGCAAAGTTCCACTTTGATGATAGCTGCAAGCATGCCTTTGAGACTCTGAAGCAAAAGCTGATTTCCGCTCCTGTGGTGGTTGCACCTGACTGCACTGCCCGTTTGAGGTGATGTGTGACGCAAGCGAAATTGTTGCGGGTGTTGTGCTCGGACAGAAGCGCAACAAGATTTTCCACCCCATATACTACGCCAACAAGACCCTCAATGATGCTCAAAAGAATTATACAGTGACTGAGCAGGAGTTGTTGGCTATGGTATGTACATTTGACAAGTTCCGAGCATATTTATTGGGTACCAAATCAATAGTGCACACCGACCATGCCGCTTTGCGATACCTCATGGCAAAGAAAGACGCTAAGTCGCGGTTGATCAGATGGGTTCTCCTACTGCAAGAGTTTGACTTCGAGGTCCTAGACAGAAAAGGATCTGAGAACCAAGTAGCAGACCACTTATCCAGATTGGAGGATGAGGCAAGACTGACGGATTGGTTGAACATCGATAATTCCTTTCCCGATGAGCAGGTATCGGCAGCTTTATGTTGATCTCATTCCTTGGTTTGCTGATTTTGCTAACTATCTGGTGAACGATATCATGCCAGAGGGCCTTAACCCTCACCAGTGAAAAAAGTTTCTTTTTGATGTGCGCAGGTACTTCTGGGATGACCCGTACTTGTTCAGAACATGTGCTGATAGGGTTATCAGGCGGTGCATTCCAGAAGCGGAGATGCTGAGTATAATGGAGGCCTGTCACTCATCCGCAGTGGGGGTCATCATGGTGGGGCCAGAACGGCAAAAAAGATTATCCAATGTGGGTACTACTGGCCCACCATCTATAAAGATGCCCACGACTTGGTGCTTGGGTGTGATCAGTGCCAACGACAGGGTAACATCTCCAAACACCAAGAGCTGCCCATGACCCCTATTCTTGAGGTAGAGATTTTTGACGTCTGGGGCATCGTCTTCATGGGCCCATTTGTGAGTTCGTATGGAATGAAGTACGTCTTGGTGGCAGTGGACTATGTCTCAAAATGGGTGGACGCAGTTGCATTGCCAAACAATGAGAGCAAGAGTGTTGTCCAATTTCTGAGGCGGAACACTTTTCCAGATTTGGGACACCCAGAACTATCATCAGTGACGGGGGTTCTCACTTCTGTAACAAGGTTTTCTGTGCAGCACTCGCAAAGTATGGAGTACGACAGCACAAGGTTGCCACACCTTATCACCCGTAGACTAGTGGAAAGGTTGAAGTGTCAAACAGAGAGATCAAGGAAATCCTGACCAAGTCTGTGAATGCCACCGGACGGATTGGGCGAGGAAGCTAGATGATGCACTTTGGGCCTACAGGACGGCTTACAAGGCACCCATTGGTATGTCCCCGTATCAGTTGGTGTTTGGTAAAGCCTGTCATCTGCCCATAGAGTTAGAGCACAAGTCATTCTGGGGTTTAAAGAAGCTCAACATGAACTGGGAGGAGGCTGCTGACTTGAGACTTGAGCAACTCAATGAGTTGGATGAGTTTCGCCGCCACACATATGAGAGTGCAGCACAGTACAGGCAGAGGATGAAGGTCCAGCATGACAAGCATATTGCCCAAGGCTTTGGTGTTGGTGACAAGGTCTTACTTTATAACTCCAGGTTGAGACTCTTCCCAGGTAAGCCAAAGTCAAGGTGGTCTGGCCCGTACACGATTAGCTAGGTGTTTCCCCATGGTGCAGTTGAGCTACAAGCAGAAAATAGGGATCGATTCAAGGTAAACGGCCAGCGAGTGAAGCAATATGTGGGTGCAGTAGAAAAGGCCTCAGAAATAGAGGTCTTACTCCTTGACAAAGTCTGAGTAGTCAAAACAATGCGTCGTGCCGCGACGTTAAATCAAGCGCTCCATGTGAGGCAACCCATGCATTGTAATAGTATCGAAAAAAAAACTTTAATTTATATGTCATGCAGTTTCTTGTTTTTGATGCATGTGCCCAGGTGAGTACAGGTGCTATTTTGGAGTTCGTGAGTACACACATGGTGGAAAACATGTCTTGAGGCCGAAATGGCCGAAATATTGATGAAGTGCTGACGCACGGCCCACTTACACGGCCCGTGTCGTCTATAATAGTTCGTGAGAGCCACCGTCTGACATCCGTGGGGAGTATGTAACGTGCAAACGCGCCGAAAATGCCCAAGTGTCGGCACACGGCTCGTCTACACGGGTCGTTGGAGGATTGACGGGCTATGACAAGAGCCGTCAGGGGTGAGCGCACGTGGACCAAGTAACGTCGCCCAAAAAATCGCAAAAAAGCGCGCCAAGTGTTGGGAAACAGTCAGCCAAACGGCTCGTCTCACGTGTCACGACCCGTATGGCTGTCCATGGAGGTGACGTCGACGTAGGACAAGGCAGATGCGTGCTTATTTGCTGAAGTGTCATAGGACGGACTATCAAACGGACCGTGACAGATGTCACGAGCCGTTAAGCTGACCGTGGAGGTGCCGTCCGCCAACCAAACCCCAGGTAAGTGCTAATTTGTCACAAGGGCGGTGAGACGGGAGGTCCAAACGGACCGTTCCACGTGGAACCGATCGTGAGGCCGTCCGTGTGGAGGAGAGAGACATGGTCAAACGTTGACCAAGGTATTTTTAAATACCCTTCTTGGCCCCAACAACCCACTTCAAGATTTCCCATTCTCTCTCTACTCTCACGGCTCTCTCCCCCTTTTTTTCACTTTCTCTCTTAAAATCCCAACAAACTACCATCTTATTTGTAACGATTCGTGAGTTAATCACACGATTCGTAGCTTAAACTAAGTGGGGGTCTCAAGTTCTTCAAGCATGTCTTCATCTTCATTGCTATTTATAAAGTAAGAACTCAATTTTTCATCTTCTAAGGTAGATTTTGGTGCTTGCATGTGTAGATCTTGACTCTAACTCGTTTCTTTCTTGGTTTAATTCATCATAATGAATATTAATGGTAGTGGGTGTGCATGTGGTGGTGAAGAACACCATTGTTGAGTTCTTAAGGTCTTAACTATGAAAGTGATGATTTTGGGTGATTTTTGACACGATTATTGGGGGAAATCGGCTTGTGTATGCTAATATGTTAAACGAATCATGCATAAGGGGGGTGAAATTGCATAAACTTGGATATGTGTGCGTGATGCATTGGAAAGTGGCCAAAGGGGGGTCGGACGGTCGTGTTCACGGGCCGTCACATGCGCCGTCAGCCACCCACGCGACCAAGTGCCTTCTGACGTGCCCTTTCACGGACCGTGTCTCGTGACACGGGCGTGTAGGGTCCCCTTGCCCTTGTTTCACCTATGTTATTTTACTTCGATTAAATCTAACTTTTAATTTGTAGATGCTCTTAAGTGCAATGGCCCTATGATAAATCGGGTGACACCACTCTTAAGGGTTGTTGTCACTTTTATGGCATAGGGGAAGTACCCGTTAGTGCGTCAAAACCTACTTGTGCAATCATTTCTAACAAATTGTATTCATTTGTGGGACTTGCAGGTTCTATAGGTCCACGACGCAACTTAGTCAGACGCAATGATAGGGACGTGCCTGTGTCACGCCTTCATGACTCCCCAACCGTATCATCTAGCAAGCAGGATGGGAGTGACACAGGTGATGACTCCTCCAGTGGGTCTGAAGTTCGTTATAGAGGCAATGCCTCCCCCCACTCTCCTTGTGCTACGCGGGCCCGTGCATCAGGCCGTCGTAGAGCTCCCCAGTCTGAAGAGGGGGCTCCTTCCACGAGAGTTGAGAAGGAGGCAGCTGCCCCGGAACAAGAGAATACTTCAGACCAGGACGAGCAGGGGCAAACTCCGGAGGCTGAGGGTCATAACACTGAAGAGCAGGCGAATGAGGTCGAACTTCGGGACAGTGATGACGAGGCCATTCATTTTGCAGTCGCTCGAACGACAGACCCCGAAACAGCCCGGACACTTATTGTCTCTCTGAGGGGTCGGTGGACAACAACGGTCTTACAAAAGGTTTCGGGGGGTTCAAATAGTGGCCTGTCCTTCCGGAGGTTCAGGTAATCACTGACCAACTTGATAGAGTCCCGAAAATCAGAGATACTTTTAACTCACATAGGTTTGGTTGGATGGCGCAACCCCCAGGGTACTATGGGCCTGCCATTGTTGAATAGTTCTATTCCAACTATGCCGCTAGTCTACTGAACTCGGTGGAGGGTACCGAATTCAGAAAAGTGAAGAGACAGGTCGCCCTTACCAGGTCCCCAAGGTCACATGTAACGGTGCGTGGTACTCGAGTAAATATATCAGAAACCACCATCAACCGGTTCCTATTTGGGCCAGACTACCAAGCTCCTCCAGATGCCCAGTTTATGGAGAGACATATGCAGATTATGGATGCGGCACGGATGTCTGACTTGTCATCAATTGGGTTGGATCACGGAGCGAATAGCTATTCAAGGGGCGGACGTGCCTTGGGTTACAGACCCCAAGTGTCCTATCGCCAAAGCATCGTTGACATTCGCTATAAAATTTTGGTGGTCGGTGGAGCGGGCCAGGCTGAGACCCACAAGTAATGATAATACACTCCAACCTTCGCATGCTTCTCTTATAGCATGCCTGATGTCCAGATTTGGACTAAATGTGGGCCGAATCATTGCTTTTGAGATGCAGGACCGAGCCTTATCTTAGAGAGCTAGCCTGCCCTGGTTCGGAATAAATGTGGGCCAAATGATTGCTTTTGAGATGCGGGACCGAGCTTTATCTGAGAGAGCTGGCATGCCCTTCCTGTGCCTGGTTCGTGCCCTGTGCAAACAGGCTAGTATTCCCACTACTCATTTTTTGGACAAGAGGATAGCCCCCAAGGGCATAGCCAACATTGCTCTAATTAAGGATGTCCAAAACCCGCTCATGAGGAGGGAGGAGCAGAACACGTTCTCTAGGGGGCCCGACAAACTTCCCATCCGCACCTCCACAACAACCCTTGCCATTTGAGGACTACAAAACGCCGCCCCACCATTAGGCGTGGCTTCTGAGTAGCCCGAAGGCAGCTCCTCCAGTGCAGCAAGGGTACACATATGTGCCTTACGAGTTTTTGGCCAGATTGGTGGCGGACCAGCGGCAGACACGGGCCATTGTTGATCACATCGTAGATAGGATCCTCCACGTCGTCCAGTCTCATTCAAAGTGGGTGGTGGACCAACGTGACGACGCCCTTAGGAGCCAAATCACCACCCTGCAGAGCCAAGTCAGCACATTCGAGGGATACTTCCACAGCATGCTCGGGAGTATGACTAGGGATGAAATGAAGGATCTGGTACAGACAGTGAATGGTATGAAGCTCAAATTGCTAAGTTGACTGCACAATGCTAGGCACCTGCACTGGCCCCAACCCTAGAGTCATGGATGAACCTATTTAATGTCCCCGCGGCGCCGGCTCTGGATGAGATATGGGGTGTTCCGCCAGCCCCATCTGAGGCACCCGCGCCACCCACTGAGCAGCCCAGGAGGAAGGACAAGGGCAAATGTCAGGGTCACTAAAAGAGTCCTCCCGGTGACCCACAGAGGGAAGAAGACCGACAGATGCGCAAGGCCGCCAGGGCCCAGCGTTAAGCAGCAGCTGAACGGGCAGAACGAGAGCGGTTGGCCGCAGAGGCGGCACAGGCAGGAGCCTCCGTTAGCACCTTTGGACCAGGTGCTACATATGCTAATGATGATACCCCAGAGGGGTTCGGTCCCACAGACACTGTTAACGCCGAAGGCATCCCAGGTATGTTTTATCCCCCTATCTGTTCATTTAAGTGTGTTATGGTGTAGTGAGGACACTACACTGTCTTTTTGGAAGGGGTGCCACTTGAGAGTTTTTCTTGCCATGTTTATTTTCTCTCAAGTGTATTATCTAGTAGAACTGGCATGTTTAGGTCGTATTATTTGTGTAAATATAAGTGTCACAGAAGTCTAGGGTAGCCCTTGTGTTGATCTTTGTGATGTTCCATGTTAACAATGCTAAGTATACATGTGTTTGCATCTCATCCCGACTAACTTGCATGCTTGTGGTAAGTATTATATGTGTATAGTTGGTATTTTGATTAATGAAGTAGGCCTATGTGATTTAGTACCAACTAGTGTAAAAGATGTGCCATGTGTGTGTGAGCTAATTGCATAATTCTGTCACGTACTTGTGAGATAGAACTTGCCTGGTTAGTCCCACTGAAAGACTTGAATGACTGGATTAGGAGGGGACCTTAGGCCGTTGTTGTTGAATAGTCACTTACCCAAGAAAAATTGACCAACCAAATGAAATTGTCCCTTCGAACCAAAAGTTGAGCCTAAATGGACCTTTTCTTTGAAATCACCCAAATTCACCTCCCCAATCTATCTGTTGATCTATGTTTTGGCCCTAGTCTCTCCAAGGACATTGCGAACCTCCGCCTAGGGAAAAAGCCTAAGTTGAGGGCGGCTTATGTTGGCCCTGGTCCTTTAGAAAGATATTGTGAACCTTGACCCAAGCCAAAGGCTTAAGTTGAGGGTGGCTAGTGCAAGGAGAGCAGAAAAATGAGTGTGGAAAAGAATAAAGTGATAAAAAGAGCAAAAGAAATGGGTTGTGACCATGAGCAAAGCAATAAGCGAAAAAGAAAAAGAATAAAAATGAGTGAATGAGCACGGAAAGCACTTCCTGTACAATAGAAAGTGGAAAAATAGGGGCAAGAAAAGTTGGTGACCAAAACAAAAAAAAAAAGAAGCAAACGGCTGAGTTGAAGCAAGTGTCTGGGAGAGGCCGTTTAGTCACTTTAATCCTAAATATACCGAGCCCGAGCCCGAGCCCGAGCCTACCTTTCAAGCCGAAAAAGTCCTAATGTGATCCTAAAAAGGCCATTCAAGAGTTAAGGTGGTGAAAATAAAGGCAAATTCATGATCAAGGCGTGTGTGTCCACTGGAAGCCATTTCTAAGAGTGAGTGATCACATTCTAGTCTCTGTTTTACATGCTTACGTTGAGTGTGAGACTTCGTTGTGGTGAGGGCACTATCTTTTGCATCAATTGATTGCTAACTTAACTGGGGTCACTTTATTCCTGATCATATGTAGTCTGACCATGCAAGCATAATGTTTGCCTTAATCTTTATGGGTCTGTTTGGGGTGCTAGGGTCGCTTTATTCCTGATCATACGTGGACTGACCATGCATGCATAATGTTTGCCGTAATCTTTGTGGGTCTGTTTGGGGTGTGAGCACATTCTTGAACTTGTTAGCGGGGCATATGCGTTGAAAAATTACGGGGCGATCCATAGTCTAAGTGAACACTTGTGTTTATGCGTTGTTTGGTTGAGTTGTTATTGCTTGAGGACAAGCAATCGTTCTAAGTTGAGGGTGTTGATGAGTCGTAGAAATACGACTTGTATAATGCATTAAACAGAGAATTTTTGCGCGTTCTCAAGCAAACTTGTTATTTTGATGTTCGTTTTTTATTGTTTTTCAGGAAAAAGACTAAGGCATGGAAGAAATGAGAATACGAAAGAAAAAGGATGAAAAAAGAGTGCAAAGAGGAGCCAAATTGGAACCAAGTGTGGGCATACGGGGGCCTACACGGCTCGTGTACCTCCACACGGACCGTGAGGCCCATCGTGGCCTCACACTTGGCTGATGGAATTGGCTATTTGGTGAAGGCAAGTCCCACGGCACGTGTCACGGGCCGTGGGACGTCAGACGGGTCGTGCAGCTGACCGTCAAAATGACGTGACGAGGACACCGTCGAAAAGCCAGCAAAATGGGCTAAAGGAGGTCAGACGGAGCATGTCACGGACCGTGTGATCAACCACGGCCTGTGACGTGGAGGCGTGTGGAAGAAGTTGGGCAAAAAAGTGCAAGTCACACTCCACACGGGCCGTTTGCCTGAGCGTGTAGCAGCACATGAGAAGCAGTGAAGATGAGGCTAAGGACAGCTACACGGACCGTTTGACGGACCGTATACCGTCACACGGGCCGTGTGGTTGCCCGTGTCCATGCCGACAAATTTTTTCTATTTTAATTAGGATTAGGTTTTCTTTATATATAAATAGGTAAATTCTTCAATAGTAAGTCTTCTTATGAATTCCTTGTATCGTTGCGAGTTTTATTTCTTGAATATGTTAGGCTAAACCCATAATTAGGGTTGTGGGAACCATGACAAATCAATAAGATAGGCGAATATGGGGTAAATCTCGGGATTAATTAGCGTATATATCGTAGTAATCTTCGTTATAACTTCTTCCTTGATGAGTCGATGCATTAGGGTAAGCCTTTATTCTTTGCATGCCCGAAAGGGATGTTTTGATTAGGGAAAGAGTTCTACAACGAAAATTCGGGTTTTTAACCTAGTCTAAGTACTTGAGATCGAAAGGTGAGAGTATTCCGGGATAAACAACAGGGGTTAATACGTAGACGTTCTGAGACCGAAAGGTGATGCATGATATGCATTTAAGAGGGACCGAAAGGTGAATTAGATGTTCCATAACTTGTTAAATCTTATATACGTAATCATGAACGAGTTTACCACTAGATTCGGCTATCGCATTAAATGGGCCGTTGTTGTTGAATAGTCACTTAGCCAAGAAAAATTGACGAGTTTACCACTAGATTCGGCTATCGCATTAAATGTCATGGGGAACACAATCCTAGCTTCGCATAAACTGTTTGAAATCTAGTCGTTCTTGCACTCATTTATTGCCTTACTTTAGTAAGTTAGTTTGAAAAAAAAACCAAAACCCCCACATTTACTTTATGCACTTTTGTTTCGAGAATAGATATTACATCTGAAAATGGTGCTAATAGATATATTCTCACGCATTCCCTATGGGATCGACCTCAACTCTGGTTGAGTTCTATATTTGATCAACGACCGGTTTACTATTCCGTTTGGAGTGTAAATTTGGGCGTATCAGCCACAATAATAGATGTTTAGTCAGTTTTTTAAGCTAAGCATCCTCTAACCCTGTAAATAGGACTGATAATCTTTTGGACTCGTTAGCTCTTTAGCCTTAGCATACATGTATTAGAGCTAACTAATACACCTCTTTGTACTTATTGCATCACCGTGATTAGGGGTGACAATTTCAGCCCATATAAGGTGAAAGGAATCCATTTAATCCATATTTATTTTAATGGATCACTCATACTTTTTAAATGAAAAAATATGGGCTGATCTATTTTAAGAGATCATACAAATGTTGTCAAAATGGGTAAAATATGGATATCCATATAAACCTATAGATTCCCCAATCATAATTAAAAAAAATTGTGTGAAATTTTATTTGATTTTTCTTTAAAAAATGGGGGTGGGCGGCGGTGGGATTAGGGGGTCCAGTGGAGGTAAGGGGATGGGCGGTAGGGTGGAGTAGTGTGGGGAGGTGGTGAAAAAAATTATCTTTTTTTCTCTAAAAAAGAATTTTTGGGGTGGTCGTAGAGAGTCTAGGGGGTGGGGGCTAGGGGGAGTGGGGAGGTGGGTTAAAAAAAGTTTTTGGATTTTTTAATTTTCTTTAAAAAATTTAGGGATGGGGGTAGGGGGAGAAATTTTTTCTTGAATCTTTTGTTTTTCACTAAAAAAGAAAGATTTGGAGGTGGGGATGGGGGGTGGGTGTTGAAGGGGTGGTGAGGGACTAGGTGGGGAATAGGGTACGAAAGTAGAAAATTTTAATTTTTTTTTTGGATGAAAAATAATTTTTTGGGAGTGGGGGTAATAGGGGTTGATCATTAACAATCTACCTTTGATTTAATGTTTTCTTTGGCTTTAGGAGATTAAAGTGGGTTAGAACCATTTTACCCAAACCATATTTGACCAAATCCATATTTACCCATAATTTATATGGATAGATTGTGATCAATCCATTTTGGCTTAATCCATATTCAATCCATCTAAATTTGATCTAATCCAACTATTTGCTACCTCTACTCTCCACAACGCATAATATTTTATATGGATGGATTGTGATCCAATTCATTTTCGCTCAATCTATATTCAATCCATCCAAATCAGGACACCGTCGAAAAGCCAGCAAAATGGGCTAAAGGAGGTCAGACGGAGCATGTCACGGACCGTGTGATCAACCACGGCCTGTGCGATCCAGTCCAACCATTTGCCACATCTATCCATGATGGATTATTAATGAAACCTTCTTACATCATTTACAAAAAATTATATCGATGTGTCCTTTACATCTCAAGGATATGAAACAGAATCATGGAGAGAATATTCGTACAAAGATTGGAATACACAATAAAACTAATTAGTTAATGTAGAAGCATAACGTGATTTGTGGAGCTACATCCAAACTAGAAAATTTGAGCAACTTCCCTATACAAAGCTAGAATCTTTTAATCAGATTTAATGGACCACCATACTGTCTAAGGGGTCATTTGATGTGATGGATAAGAGAAGCTAATCCCAGGATAATTTTGTAGTGGCTTTTAATTCCTTGTTTGATTGCACAGACTGGGATAACTTATCCTAAGATTAACAATTAGTCGTAGGATAAGTTATCCCTTCTAACAGGTGGAATAATAATCACAGGACAACTTCTCCTGGGATAAAGTAAGTGAAATAACAAAAATATGCTCCTTAAACACTCTTTTTACACACCATTTTTACATTTATGTATATTAATATATTTTTTAATAATATTTATAATAATATTCACAACCTTGATTAATCGTTGTTTTTATATATTTTTTTAATTAAAAAATTATATTTTATAAGTACAATTTTTATTTATAAATATATTAAAAGTTGAATTTATTTGTTTAATACTTATGTTTATTTATATTTTGATTTCTCTTAAAATATTCACTCCACTACTAAATTTTATATTTAAATTAATTAGTTTATTACTCACTTAAAAATTATATTTTATATATCAATTAAAATGTCAATTATTTCAATAAAAAGTAAAATTAAAATGAAAGTTTTCTTTTTAAGATAAATAAGATGGAAGTTTATTTTTAAGCTAAATAAGATGGAAGTTTTATTTTTAAGCTAAATAAGATGAAAATTTTATTTTTTAAGTTAAATAAAATGAAAATTTTATTTAAAGCTAAATAAGATGGAAATTTTATTTTTAAATTAAATAATATGAAAGTTTAATTTAAAAACACCTGGCGCAATCATGAAAATGCATACACATATATTAAATAAGATGGAAATTTACTTTTAACAATGAATATTAAAGATGGAAAAGAAAATTTTAAGAAAAACTAAATAAGGTGAAGGGTACTTTAGTAAACAAACATCTTATTCTTAGAAATTATATTGTGAATAGTATTTTGAATATGCCAAACCAAATAAACAATAAAAACTACTCTCGGCATAACTAAGCCCAGCATAACTTATCCAAGCATAGCTTATTCCAGTATAACTAATCTCACCATAACTTGTATCCAAACCAAACGACCCACAAATGTTTTATACTATTCCAGATGCAAAAGACATCTCCTGAACCTTTTAAGCGAATAAACGAGCGAATCTTCTCCTATAATGTATCTAGTACAGAAGGATGAACATACCGGAAGAACAAAGAGCCTTGGTAGCTTGAGCCTCTGAAAATCCCATTGCTTCAAGTTCACTTACCAAGCTCCTGTTAATTTCAGAAGCATCCATTTCTGATTGTCAATATAAATTCTCCCAAAATCGGCAATATTCAACCGCTTCTGCAAAAGAAATGTTTTTCAACAAGGTAACTAATACAAGGAGAAAAGGCAGCTTAACTTAAAAGAATATACTCCTTAGTCCTTATATGTGTATATTTTTGGCATTGTTTTAAGAAGAATACTGTACACTAACCATTCAGAAAAAAATAAAATCAGAATATTGTACATAAAGCAGCAATAGCTTTTCTGTGCATTCATCTTCCTGATTTTTCTTCATTTTGTGTGGCAAGAAATCAAGAAGATAAGTTTTAAACTTGAGAACATATTCAAAGATGCCTAAAGCATAAACTCCCTCCCGAACATAAATGCTTATATAGAAGGACTTGCTAGTGAGAGATATGAATCTTCATGTGGTGATAGCAAGATTTCACATTTGATTCTCAATAGTCCTTTTCCAGTTTAGTCATTTAAGTCACAATATTAATATAGTTTGCTTTGATTAGTTTCCTAAATGGCAGAGGGGTCACTGTCCTGAGGTTTTTGCACAGCTCGTTAGTCACTATCACAAGTGCATCAAACTTATAATTGGAGTATAAAGTCATTCACGTCGTGTGAGAACCATCATATACATTATCCGCACAACGCTTAAGTAATAACAAGAAGAATAAACAC
Organism: Solanum virginianum; assembly: GCA_000787875.1. Lineage (NCBI taxonomy): Eukaryota > Viridiplantae > Streptophyta > Magnoliopsida > Solanales > Solanaceae > Solanum > Solanum virginianum. The sequence goes on from DF361705.1 coordinate 34,027, forward strand.
TAATGTATATTTTATTTAATATGAGATGGGGTAGAAAAGGGAAAAAAGAACTCCCCAATATGTATTGGCATCAAATGAGTGTGGCAACATAAACGGAGGAGGGTCAGAAACAAATATTTACTGTAATATAGGGAAATAGAAGTCCAAGAAAATAATCCACATAATAACATGATTGAATCAATTTACTCCTAAAACCCAAACAAGTTGATGTATATTCCTCTATATTTTCGGGTGGAATACTAAATAATTTGTACAAAACGAAGTGAAGCCACTAAAGAGAAATAACTCAATTCAATGTGTAGTGGATGCATAAATTACGGGAGAAAAAGCTAAAAATCGAATTATGAAATAACAATATAATCAAAGGGCGCAGAAGCTTGCAACCCTAAATGGAATGGCTTATTAAGGTGAAAAGTCCCAACAAGTAAGCGTACTCTGTTAGCGGCAAAGAGAAGATGAAGTGTTAGTGTGGATTTGATGATGAGTAGAGACATGCAGATTAAAAGGGGAGTAAACTCAGATTCGAGGAACAAAAAGCAGAAGAACGCCATTGCAAGCCAAGGAGGGATGCGGATTCTTTGCCTCAGGCCTTACGGTAAATCCTACCCATTCTTCAAAGGTGGAATACCAAGTTGGACTAAACTTGAAAAGTCTTGGAATTTAACTTAAAAATGATTAAAAAAACAACTTTAAGTCATATCTAAACTTTAGAGTTGTTTGCCTATTTCATTTGGACAACTTAATCTAGCTTTGTATCGATTTAATATTGGAAATTTGAATTATTTAAACACTTTTTGCTGATGTGGAATAAAAAGTTGTGATTCATAATTTATTTTATGATTATTTTAATTTAAAATTCATGTATCTTCATTTGATTTGTTATTTCGTCATAAGTGTATTACACGCTCTTCTTCTATTGACAGAATATAAGAAAAGTATTTGATGAGTTTTTTTTTTTTAAAAAAAGATAGAATGTCTAATAGGAAAAAAGGCAGCAAAATATGTGTATAACTTTAGGGGTCACATATAACTTAAGCCAAAAAATATTTGTACTTGAGAAAATTAGTTCAATTTATAAATATTATTTTTACTTTTAAATCCACAATAAAAATATGTTCAAATGCATAACTATTATTTTATTTGATTTTTTGTTTTGTCTTATTTATTACTAATCTTCTATATATATAATAAATAAAAGAGAAAAGTTTACGATGTGGTTAAGCCAAGTGGCAAGCTATTGAAAAATCATTTGGCAATTTTAGGATAACAAAATTAATAAATATGGTAATAAAAACTTTTAACTAAGAGATTAAAATTAATTGAATTAGTAAATACATTAGACTTTTAAAAATAAAAGCAAAAAAAGAAAAGAAAATGAGAAATAGAGGAATATTATTTAACCTATTATGTACATAAATGGTAAAAATCAAAATATAATAAAGGAGAATAGTTTGCAATGTATTTAAATCAAGTAGCAAACTATTGGAAAGTCACTTAGCAATTTTAGGAAAATAAAATTAATAAATATGATGATAAAATCTTTTAATTAAAAGATTAAAAATAATTGAATTAGTAAATACATTAGACTTTTAAAAATTAAAGTAAAAAAAGAAAAGAAAATGAGAAACAGAGGAATATTATTTAAACTACCGTGTATATAAATGGTAAAAATTAAAATATAATTTCAAATTAAATATTACTATGTATATACATGATAAAAATCATACATAGATATAATATTACTGTGTATATAAGAAGAACATTTTTTTTTAAATTGAGAAAATACGTAAATATCAATATTGAACTAAAAAGGATGTCACAACATATTTTTTGTTTTAGTTTTATTTTTACATATAAACATAAATCTTTAGTAAAAAAAATTATCTAAAAATTTAAAAAAAAATGACAAATCAAATTCTGTAAAAATATATGCGCAATTTAACATTAAGTAACTTAATTTTAAACTCAACATTTAATATATTGAAATTAAAAAAAGTCAATTTTTTATTATGTATAACACACATAATAAAAAAAGTTGAGCACCGACAAACTAAGAAAAAATAATTAAAATATAGTAGAAACAATATACAAGAGGGGGAGTGCAAAATAATATTTTAAAAATATAATGAAATAAGTAGATGAAACAAATATTATTATCTATAAATTTTAATTAAAGAGATGTGAACAATAAAATAGATTTGTTTTATATTAATAAGAATATAACTTGGTAATTATATTATGTCAAGTGATAAGCTAATAAATGTTAATATTAACAATTTAAAACATGTTATGTTATCTTTATTTATACCTATTTAATTATGAGGGATTGAGGGTGGGGTGAGGTGGCGGAGGCGTGGACTGTAGGGAGAGACAAGATATATTTCATTGAGAAATAATATAATAGTTGAACGTTTTAAAACATAATATCTTTTAACATGTTTGATAAGATATCACAATAATATAAAATGCTTATAAATAATAATTTAATATTATCCGCACATCGAGCGGGTACGTATGCTAATAGTTATGATACAGTGATGTAATACAAATTGAATTTTCTTTTTGGGTGTGTTTGGTATGGAATAAAATATTTTCCATGGAAAATATTTGCCTGGAAAATGTTTTCCAGGAAAATGAGTTGATTTCTAACTCATTTTCTCATGTTTGGTTAGTGAGTGAAAAATATTTTTTGAAAAAATAACTTCTATTTTTAGCTAGAGAGTAGATAACAATTTGTAGAAAAATAATTTCTAACATGAAAATATTTTCATAATTTAAAATATTTTTTAAAAATAAATATTTAAAGTCTTTTTGGAGGGTGGGAGTGGGCGGTTAGGGGGTAGGGTGGTGTGGGGACGAGGTAGTGTAAAAATTAAATTTTTTTCAAAATTGAAATTTTTTTAAAAAATAAATTTTAATTTTTTTTTGTATTGTTGGACAAAATGTAATATTTTTTTTCAAAATAATTTTTTTATCTTATTTTATTTTAAAAAAATCAGGGAGGGGATCGTAATATGGATGGATAAAAAACATCAATTTGAAATTGGATAGGAGTTTTGGAAAATATTTTCCTTAACTTCTGGAAGGAAGTCATTTTTCTTAAATTTGAGGAAATAAGTTAATTTGGAAAATATTTTTCAAAACATTTAAACCAACAAAACATGAGAAAATGAAAAAATATTTTTTGAAAAATATTTTCCTCCATACCAAACACACCCTTTATCTCTTTTTCCTAGTTGAAAAACTATTTATGAATGGAAGAGAAGTAGAATCAACAGAACTAACTTTTTTTAAAAGGATTTTCTATTGATAATTCAAATTTTTTTTTACAAAAAACCTATAAATAGGGAATCCCCACTCGCCCACCCACCTTTCCTATACTCGAGGAGCACGAAAATGTAATGGGATGATCCGTCAAAATATTGGTGGAAAGGTATGAAAAAGAATGTCGTTGGCTAAATACTTGGCATCAAAGGCTCTATCTCAGAGGCAATCAATTTGTTGCCTTAACTTTAGAAAGATCATTTTGTTCAATTTTTCTTGATAAGTTGTATTTTTTTCATAAACATAAAAAGTCTCACAATTTATAAAAACTATAAAAATATTTTCAATTATTGTACAATCTTACCAAATGAACAAATCATAGTTTATAAATAAGATATCAGAATATCCTAAGGATCACATCAAGAAAACACATCTCTTTGTTGCTTTTATAAAGAAATATTTACAATTACAAACTTTTAAATACACATAATTTTAAAAAGATCCACAAGTTAACAATAGTAGTAACTAGTTATTCTTTAATATAATCATTTCACATCGTACAAACAATATCTCCACGCCAAGCATGAGCCTTTATTTACAAAATTTAAACTGATGAAGTTTTTTTTTTACAAGACATAAAATTATAGATCAAGTTTTATTTTGAAATCATTACTTGAAACCCAAAATCATGCTTCCAGAGAATTTGGGGATTTTATTTGGCGTTTCAAATTGCATGTCCAAATGTTGATTTGAAATCATGATTTTTATATCGAATAATTTGGAATCATGATTTGCA